>CAUYRT010068415.1:7500-145688 GCA_963574885.1 Lepilemur ruficaudatus
CAGATTTGTGTTTTTATATAATCATGATAGTTTACTCACAGAGTCAGTATCTTGAAAGATTCTACTGAATAATTTGTCTGAGATACTTCAGGAAGACAGTGTAGAATAACAACTTGGAAAAAGTTGTGGTACTTTTAACATATCATAAATGACATGATTTATATATTCTTCTATTTTTGTAAGATAAATTTAGAGGTTTTTCATGTTTTTATATGCTAACACATACTGTTAATGGGACAACAGCTAAAGGTGGTAATTGTGTTTGTGCCTCTAGTTGTGAAAATGAAACATTTTAAAACCATTCACTGACAAATTCATAAATTACAGTTCTACACTAAACGGTTGAAGAATAAAAGGTGATTATTTGATATAGTACAAACTTTTATTAAACTATGGACTATAATTTAGGTGACTTAGACAAAGATTTGGAGGCCTTCAGAGTCTTTAGAAATCACTAATCTAATTTTAGAATAATTAAGAAAATTTTACTATATTGAGTTTTTAAATCAGATTTGCTAGTTGTTAAAATTGTATCAAGTACAGCTCTGTATCAAGTACCTTTACCAAATATTAGTTACGAGTAATAATTAAGCAATTAAGGACTTAGAAATTTGGCTCAAGTTAGAAAAAACTGCTTTATGCCGGGTGCATTGGCTCACCCCTGTAATCCTAGCACTCTGGGAGGCTGAGATGGGAGGATCGCTTGAGCTCAGGAGTTCAAGACCAGCCTGAGCAAGAGCCAGACCCTCCTATCTCTACTAAAAATAGAAAAACTTAGCCAACTGTGGTGGCGAGTGCCTGTAGTCCCAGCGACCCGAGAGACCAAGGCAAGAGAATAGCTTGAGCCCAGGAGTTTCATATTGCTGTGAGCTGGGCTAACGCCATGGCACTCTAGCCCCGGCAACAGTGCAAGACTCTGTCTCAAAAAAATACAAAACAAAGCAAACAAAACAAAAAACTGCTTTGTATGTGGTAAAGTACAAAATAAATACACATTGAAAGCAAGCCCTTTAACATACACCAAATTAATGTATGTATATACCATTAGATAAGAATATAGTATGAAAATTATTTGCAACTCTTCATTTTTCTGAATGGGAATTATTAATAGTTAATGATTATATTGTCATTTTTTTGTACAAAAGGACTTAAGCCCTCAATGTTAGTAATATGAAAATAGAAGAAATCTTCGTACATGCTGCTTCTTGAACCATTTTGACCTAATGAACAAATCTTAGTACAATATACTGGTTAAACACATTAAATATCAAAGTGCCTCTGTGTAACACTAATAATCCCAAAGCTGTGAGTTCTCTGAAACCTAGAACTCTCCAACTAAGAAATCTGGAATTCTGCTCCAAAATTTTCTGATAGTAAATTAAAGAATAACCTGAGTTGATAGGTCACCATGAATAATTACTAAAGGAAGTGTCATTAAATTGTGTTTATTTTATAATTTGATAAAATTCAGATATTCTAACTGATATTAACTTTTATTATCTGTAAGAAGTGACAGTTATCAATCAGCTAAAATTATTTATATCAAATGTTATTTTCTTTGCCTGTTTTAAATATTATGATAATCTGTATTAGTTTGGAATAACTATATAACCCATTATCTGTCTGAATATTTTAGGCAAGCAACTATTTCACAGAGTAGAATGATGATGTTGAATATTCCTCTGCTAATTACTCTAGTTTGCCAGTGTCCTCTTTCATATGCTGCCTTAAATCCCCTTTGAATCTAAGTTATGTATAATAATTTTAGAAGTAAATTATGAATAATAGTAGCACAGATGCAATTCATCCATTGTAGTACTATTTATCCACCATGTTTTAGGTGTTTCTTTTAATACATCTAAACTTGTCAGAGACAAGAGACTTGGCCTTTTTTTTCTTTTTTTAAAGTAACTGCAGCACATTCTTGGCTTATACTGAATTTGCAGACAACTTAGCTGTTTTTGCCGTGAACTGATTACAAGCCAGTCCTGCTTTATGTAGCACTTGTATGGTCGTATTAACAAAAACACAACCCTTACATGCAGAACTTTTCCCTTATCCACTTGTGCTTCCTTCTGTCCTCAGACTTAGCCAAACGAATTGCTATGAGAAGTTTCCAGTGAATGACATCACAACAATTGTAAGATTGAGTGTGAGTACAATGTTCTCAGCTCATGTTGGGAACGGAATCAATATGATGATGAGCTCAGTTTTCAACCTGCTCCAGTTGCTGGTGGGATGAGAGGTAAGGAGAGGGACATTCCACTCAGAATAAGCAACATCTCCAGCCCCATCTCATTTTATGGGTGTTTGTGTGTAGCACACTTTAAATTTTGTTAAGACAGGATACTATACCAGATTCTTCCTTAGTTTTGCTAACCTACAAAATCTTCACTATAATTATCAGTTGAAGCTTGGAAATAGTGGAAAATCTCACTTGGGACTTTATAATGACCACAAAAGGATTAGTAGAAAATGACTCACTGAATTTTAACTATATACATTTTACTTTATTATAGGCCCTGAGCACTAAATCATCAGATTCTGAGGTCAACCTTCATTTTTTCCACACTAAGGAACTAGTGAGAATTCTTTTTTTTTTTTTTTTTGAGACTGAGTCTCACTCCGTTGTCTCGAGTAGAATGCCGTGGTGAGCCTACCTCACAGCAACCTCAGACTCCTGGGCTCAAGCGATCCTTCTGCCTCAGCCTCCTGAGTAACTGGGACTACAGGCACGCGCCACCATGCCCAGCTAATTTTCTATATATTTTTAGTTGGCCAATTAATTTCTTTCTAATTTTTAGTAGATATGGGGTCTCCCTCTTGCTCAGGCTGGTTTTGAACTCCTGACCTTGAGCGATCCTCCCGCCTTGGCCTCCCAGAGTGCTAGGATTACAGGCGTGAGCCACCGTGCCCGCAACCCACCTAATTTGCACATTTTTGTAAGTATTAGAAATATGTGTTTTAACCATGCTAAATCTGTGCAACCACCACTCTAGCCTATCTTGCTTCTTTTGCCCCTAAGTGTAATTCCCCACTGTATTGTTGAAACTTTCTACCTTGTTTCCCTTAAACCTTTTCGCAGATCTATTTTTTTAAAAAAAGGTTCTGAAAAGAAGATGACCCAGTTTTCCAGAGTGAATAAAAATTTTCTGCATCCGCAGTGGAAATCTTACAGTATTTTTTCAAAGCTATAAGATGGTAGGGGAAAAGATATTTTTTCTTCTTATTAGAAGTATTGAATAAAAGGTATAAAAGATGTTTAAAATCTTACTTAGGAAATCTACCAACCAAGAATCTGTAGAGAAAGCCCAGAAAACTACCAAGAGGTTAAAAGAGAAAAAAAGCAAGGCAAAGCCTCTTTCTTTTGTAATCTAACTTCTCTATTTACTGTAAGGTTTGATGTGGCTTTCTATTCCAAATATTGTATTATAAAGACATTTCACTAACCAGTGATACTAGCTTAATAAAATATTTTACTCAAGAAAATAGCCCTTTTATACCATATAAAAAGGGAATGACATTTTAGAAAAATATTTAAATAGAGCTCAGAATAGAAAGTACTAAATTCCTTTCACCTATATAAGAAAATTACCAGATTCTTTTTCCTGGAAAGTGGGTATTTTTTCATATTCTTTCTGATATGCTGTTCCCCTTAAATTTTTGGCTTTTTATCTTTTGCTGCTAAACCCACAAGAAATATTTGAAAGATGCTTTCTTATAGTACCTAAAGTTAACCCCCCATTTTTTCAACTGCCCCTATCCAGGAATCCATTCTAATTATTTACATTTAAATGTTTTCATTCATCCATGTATTTATTTATTTATTTATTCATTCATTCACAAATACTTACTGATTGCCTGCGATGTTTCAGTCACTGGGTTACGCTCTAGGGATACCATGCATAGCATAGTCACAGTTTATGGAGCTGATAGTCAAATGAGGTATTCAGATATTAATCATAAAAATCATAAAAAATAATTCCTGAGTTGGAGATAACCACCGGTAATATTTTTTTGTATACCTACATATATCTGTAATTTTATATAATCCACTGTGTCTTCTCAGAATTTTCATGACGTGGTTAAGTAAGCAAGAATGATAGTGTTTTCCTCCCGACTATAATTTTTGATCCATTTCCATGATTTTTATCAAATATCAAAGTAGGTAAACATTTATTGAGTAGCTATTTTGTGCCTATTACAAAACTGGCATGATTCCTTTCTAAAGCTGTCACATACATAATATTGCCATCAGGTTTTTAAAAATAGAGGTTTGTCTCCATTGCAGTTATTTTACTGTAATTTACTCTTTTTTTTTTTTGAGACAGAGTCTCACTCTGTTGCCCAGGCTAGAGTGCCGTGGCGTCAGCCTAGCTCACAGCAACCTCAAACTTCTGGGCTCAAGTGATCCTCCTGAGTAGCTGGGACTACAGGCATGTGCCACCATGCCTGACTAATTTTTTATATATATATTTTTTAGTTGGCCTATTAATTTCTTTCTATTTTTTTAGTAGAGACGGGGTCTCGCTTTTGCTCAGGCTGCTCTCGAACTCCTGACCTCGAGCCATCCTCCCGCCTTGGCTTCCCAGAGTCCTAGGAAAACAGGCGTGAGGCACTGTGCCTGGCCAAATTTCACATTTTTACTATTAATACAGCATTTCAGTCTGCAGAAATCATTAGAAATCTGTCATTTTTAGCTAACCTTCCTATTTTTGTGTCATCAACAAATTTGAAAACAATTTTTTCAAAGCCTTCATTTAGATCATCAGTAAAACTACTGAATATTTTGTAGGATACGGTTAAGACTCACTTAAAAGACTGGCTTATTAACACAATTCTAGTGAAAGGACAAGAGAAGGAAACATAAGAGAGAGGCAAATGGAAGCAGTAAACACTTACTGTGGGTGCACAGTTGGAAGTCCAGCATATGGGAAAGGAGGGAACTGAACCTACACTGCATATCAAAAGCAGTACCTGCCAGGCATGGAGATATGGGCCTGTAATCTCAGCAACTCAGGAGGCTGAGGCAGGAGAATCACTAGAAGCCAGAAGTACCCATCATGAGAAATGGTAGAATAATGGAGAAAATTCAAACAAATCCATGCAAAACTTTGATGACATATAAAGGAAAACTATATATGAAACTGCAAAAGTTTGCATGTTGATGCCATGTAATTTTGCTTGACACATTACAGTGAATACAACATGTTTTTCACAGCCAATTCAAAGACGGAAGGAAGATTTGATTGCTGATGCTTGAATCAATCTGTGCACTAGCCTACGTTGATACCTTTGTGGAAATTAGAAAATAAATGACTCTTCCTCCAGGCTGACATAACCCCACACAAGGACTTAGAGCTTGGCAAAGAGAGCATGAGTTGAACTGTGGCCCTCACTCACCTCCCTAGCTAGGTGTCCCTGTGTACTGATCACAGTGTGGTTTGCTGGGGCTCTCCAAACTCCAGTTCAGCTTTGCCAGCTGGCTCCCTGCTAAGCTGGCAGATAAGCTCTGACAATAGGGGTGCTAGAGGGAGATCAAGGGTTGGAGGAGGAAGAAGGGATTTGCTTCCTCCTGTAAGCTTTCTGTTTGCTTGTGGTTCTTGCCAGTGATACCCTATGAAAGGCAGTTGGATCCAGTTTGCCGTTTTCCTAACACTTGCAGAGCTAGCTGCATAGCACCCTCCCCCCAGAGACACCAACACTCAGAGATGGGTCTCAGCTCCAAGAGACACCTCCTCCAAACTCAGAGACTCCAACACCAGCTGAGCAGCACTCTCTCCTCAGACGTCAGAGTTTCAGCTCCCCACAGTGCTCCTCTAAGTTTCTACGTTTCAATAATTCCAACCTCTTATCTTTGTTCCCTCAACCCTAGAGGTAATAAAGAGTCTCCTGCAGTTGCTATTTCTATGATATTTTATTTCTCTTTTTACCTTTTTGGTTGCCAAGTTGACAATTTTATACCTATTTGACAACTGTTTATATTAAATTATCTTTATTCAAGTAACTTCCTATAGTTTCTTTCTCTTGACTGGACCCTGACTGATACAAAGAGGAAGATGAATTAAAGCAATAAAGCATCAAGATCTATATACATTATTTTTTTCAGGCATTGCTTGGACTGCCCTAACATCACAACTGTGCAGTAAGAGAAGATAATGTTTCATTAGACTCTTGAGTTAGGGATTATTGCCAGAATTAAGGCTGTGACACCCCAAACAACTAGCTGGCTTAGTTGACAGATTCTACTTAGGGAATCCTGGTAAGAGAACGATAAACTCAGCCTACATCTTTCCAAAGGAGATATATTAATCAGAAGTAGGTTATTCTGCAGTAACTACCAGCCCTCTAATTAGCAAGGGTTTACAACAATCAATCTTTATCTTTCCTGGAGGTTTCATGGCAGAGAAGAATCCACTGCAGCTCTGCTCCATGGCTCTTCTCCATTTGGGCACCTAGGCTGAAGGTATTGCCCCATCCTTGTCTCAGACGGAAGGGAGTAAGATGGAATCACATGGTGGCTTATAGGGCTTCTGCTTGGAGGAGGCGTAAGTTACCTCCACTTGCATTCCATTGATTAAAGCAAATCACATAGTCAAACCTGCTATCAGTGAGGCAGTTCAGGTAAAGGGTTAACAAAAGTTTTTCCCTGCTGAATACAAATTTGACCTTTAGTTAACAGTCTAGCTGTTTCCCTGGAATCAGATTAAAGTACTATGTTAACAATGTCACTCAGTGACATCACTTATAATAAAAATGACTTCTGATTGGAAATTGCATCTGGTTGCGAGGAACTATAAATGCACTATAAATACCTGGAGGCTGTGTAGCTTTTAGCATCCCTGAATGTGGTGACTGTTTTAACTGGGCATGTAGTGAGGCCAGAAGCTATACCTCTGAAGTTTGTTACAGAAGACACTGGCTCTGGTTCCTGCACCTGCCCCATATGAAGTGCATCTTCTTGTATTTAAGCTGTCTCTGGGCAGCTCCTGTCTTATGTTCTTCTCAGTGAATCTGATGCCAAAGTGGTCTGTGGTAGTTCTCCAAGTCTGAGTGCTGAGTTGATCCTAAGAATAGGTTCAATGCCATGGTGGGCATGGGCATTGTAGGCAGAAATGCACATTTTTCCAAGGGCAGCATTTCAAGGATGGATGTTCAAAGATGAACAAATAATTAGGAGCAATAATACAATCTACTAAGGGGGATTCTCCTATAGGACCTTGGTATTTGTCAGCAGACAATGGACTAACAGGAAACTACTGATAAATAGAGTCAAAATGGAAAGAGAAGTCAGGTTGTGGCCCAGAAAGACCTCATTTAGAATCCTGGCTCTGCTGCTTACTGTTTGTAACTTGAGGGAGTGGCTTTACCTCTCTGAGCATCAGAATCCTCATCAATAAATTTGTTATTTTTCAGGCTTTTTTACTAAAAGAAAAAGTTAAACTAGAACTCAGTTAAACAAACAAGCAAACAAAAAGGATTTATTTGTTGATGTAATCAAACCAGGCAGGGATGGAGCTCCTGTCTAATGGACTTAAGTCTCTAGGACTCTTTCTTTGCTCCATCTCCAATTTTTTCAGCTCCTTGTCTTCATTCTATCCTACTCCAGAGGCAGGATTTCTCCACATGACAAAGCTGCTGGCAGCTCTGGCTCACATTCTTACAATGAACATATATAATTCTCTTTTTATTTTTTATTTTATTTTATTTTATTTTTTTGAGACAGAGTCTCACTTTGTTGCCCACGGCCAGAGTGCCGTGGTGTTAGCCTAGCTCACAGCAACCTCAAACTCCTGGGCTCAAGTGATCCTTCTGCCTCAGCCTCTCAAGTAGCTGGGACTACAGGCATGCGCCACCATGCCCGGCTAATTTTTTCTATATAAATTTGGTTGGCCAATTAATTTCTTTTCTATTATTAGTAGAGACGGGGTCTCGCTCTTGCTCAGGCTGGTTTCGAACTCCTGACCTTGAGCAATCCGCCTGCCTCGGCCTCCCAGAGTGCCAGGATTACAGGCGTGAGCCACCGCGCCCAGCCAAAATTTTATTTTTGGATTGACACATGTTCATGGAGTGTGCTGTTTTGATGCATATAATGTATAGTGATCAGATCAGGGTAATTAGCATATCCATCATCTCAAATGTTTATCATTTCTTTGTTTGGGGAGTATTCCACACCCTCCTTCTAGCTATTGGAAACTACGTAATATATTATTGTTAACTGTAGTCATCCTGCGGGTGGCGTAGAACACTGGGACTCATTCTTCCCTTCATACCTCGCTCGTCTGGGATCAAGAAGGCCAGTGAGTTGGCTAAGATTCGGGGTCACTAAATTGTTATCCATCTCAGCCTCGAGAAGGGAATGGGTAGAAAAAGCCCCCAGGAATGTAGTGCGGTCCAGAAGGTTTTCTTTCCTGCCCTCGCTTCCCGAGTCTCTCTTGTCCTTAGTGCATTTCCCTGCATGGGTAGCCTGTTTTCCTACTTGATCTTGATGTCTGTTTCCAATTCAGAATCCACAAATGGAGGCTTCTCATGATGACAAGAGGCAACACCTCTATGTGCACCAACTGCTAAAATTACATTTCTTTTCTCTCTGTAACAAAAAGGGAATTATTTTGGTTCTGGATAAATAATTTGATGTGCCTAAAAGATTATTCAGCATTTTCTCAACTTTTTTTTTTTTTTTAACTCCAGTGACCACTTACCATTAAAATACGGCAGAATCCTTTCTGCTCAATCACCAAAGGTGGTGGCCCATGAAAGACGTTCACCAGGACGGACACTGGTCCAAGAGCCAGGGCAGGCACCAAACCCACATACTCTGAGAAATGACAAGTGCTGTAAATATAATGCCAGCATCTAATGAATCGGAGTTCAGGACAGAATACAGCCCATGTAAATATAAATTGGAAGCCAACAGGACAAGATCAATGAGACGTGAGACTAGGATCAATCGGGGTATTGTTTGAAGGGTGATGAGTCATGCCAAGGGGAAAGGGAATAATAGACTGAGCATTTGTCTCAAATAATTCTGAGCCAACATGATACAGAGGAGAATCAGCCAATTTTGGGGGCAAATATAGCTGAACCAATTCATGTTTTCAGACATAGGCCAAGATAAAATGCATTGTCACATTTAGCCAATACTGAAAAGAAATTAAAATAATGCAACTCCCACAAATGGTGAGTTGAGCACATGGTGCAGAGCTTTTTCCCTCTAGTTGAACACAGATGTGTGTGGTTTGCTATGATCCCTCTGCGCATACGTCGTCAGCTGTGGTTTATTTTCTCATTGCAGCAGCAGAGCTGCTCTGGTGTCCAAGTGGAAGATTTTCCTCTGTCCCGTCTAATTTCCTTTTCGTGGAATCGAACCTCCCCGCCTGTCCCCAAAGCAGAGCTTACTGGAATTGACAGTCTAATCCAAAACGAAAAAGAAAATTCTGTGTCCTCAAATATGTAGGCAACGCATACTGGGAGAGTTCCACCAAAATAAAGACTGCAAACTCGTTTTTACTAAGTGGTTATCTTGGCAAAAATTCTGGAACTGGAGTAAAATAGGCAAATTTTTTGGCTTTCCTGTTAGTGTTCAACAGTTGTAGTGTTCGGTGAACTTGGCATCTCACACGGCCATGCACACACAAGCACACACAGAGTCGTGAGAATAACTGTGGCCCCTTCTTTTAGCGTGAAATACGTCAAGTTAGTATGACGTACTTGATTCTTGATGACTCATGCTCATGGAGTTGATTCCTCAAAAATTCAGAGGGTAGAGGAATTGGAAACCTGGGTTTGAGGTCTTCTCTACCAATTCCAGGGAGCATGGTGTTGACCTCACTTCATTTCAATTGCCTCAAAAATTGGCCTTAAAAAATGAGGCTAATAATGAAATCTTCCTGATTTTTTTTTTCTGGAGGGGGGAGACTTCCCCAGATGAATATACTGAATGCTGAACTGAGACAGCCGGAAGCCACAGCACAGATACTTAGTTTTACTTCTCTGTAGCCCTTATCACAGAGTAATTGCTGAAGGTTCTTAAGCACTGTGTCCGACTTTAAGTAAACTCCCAATAAATATGAGTTATAATTGGTGACTCACTTAACTCTAATGGCGTCTGGCGTTTCTTGGAGTTATGCTGCTTTAAACAAACGCGTGTGAAAAACTAACCACAAAAAAAAAAAAATATATAGAAAAAAGATGTTTGCTGTCTTAGAAACATAGATCTTGAGAGAAGGGTTGGAGTATATAACCCGAGAGATGGGTTGTTCGTTTTTTCTTCATTTAGTTCAGCCCCTGCCTGGAACGTGGAAGTGAGGAACCATTTCATTTTGTGTTCTCTTCCATCCTGTGTCATGCGCAAGTTGGAATTAGAATGTAATAGTAAACAAAGACGGTGCTATTATCTACAAATTACTTCATTAGACAGAGAAAGTACGGATGCTGTTGAGAATTTAAAGACGCAATTTGCCCTCGATAGTGTACAATTCATAAAACCGGGACCTAAATGTGAAACTTATAACACGAGAATCGGTTTTGTAAAAATATTCCTTGCTAACATGCTTGCATTCTAGCCTGTGCCAGGCATACCGTGTGAGCAGTTTGCAAGCATGAACACGTTTAATCCTTATTCAACACTGTCGGGGAGCTCCTAGGAATTCTCTTATTTTACACATGGGGAAATTTAGGTTCAGAGACCCTTGTGTCCTGCTCAAGATCACTCCTGTAATGTGGGAACCAGTATTTGAAGGAGAGCAGTCTGGGATCGTGTTCCACACATCTGGCTGCAGTTTCATGCCACCTCTTTGTTTCTCTTCTCCGCATTTCCTAATGATCAGTTTCACGCCCTTCCTAACCTCTGGGCAACCGGCCCGGTAAAGGCAGATCCTTGTCCGTGTCACTGGCCGCTGTGTTGCCAGCACCTCGCACGGCCCAGACAGAAATAAGATGGAGAACAGACGCATGTCGACTGGTTGGTATTTAGGTATTCCAGATTCTCTTTGCTTCCACTGTGCTCCATTTAAAATAATCCTGGAACTCCTAAGAAACATGATGTTTTGGTTGGAGGGTGGAGGTTGTTTGGATTGGAATATACATAGAACGTGGATTCCTGTTGTCCACAGAATCTGTGAGTCACATCTGCATCAATTATGGTGTTTATATTGTTTTCTGTCCTTTTCAGTGAAACCATGGGAGGAAATGACTCAGAAATGGGAATATTAAGTTGTTCGGGTCCAAAGGGTTTCTCAGACTGGTGGTAGTGAAGACATTAGGTTTGAGAGTAGGTGTTCTTCAAAGGACTTGTCTGTAACTTTGACTCTTCAGGAACAAAAATGAAACTGAAGAAGAAGAAGGAGATGGGGGTGGGTAAAGGGAGAGTTGCTAGCACATGTTGGAGTTAATTGTATTTATAATAACTAGCTAGTAAGCCACGGACACAGTGACAGGTTTTGCCTCTTCATTTTCTTTGAAAACTCTGACTAGATTTGTAATTGAGTCACTATATAGATAATAAAGTAAATGATATTTCAAAGTGAGTACTAATATAGAAAAAAATTGAGAAGGGGATTATAAAGTGTTTGCTTTTTGTATAGCAGCAAAGAAAATGGGATCTGTTTGTAGAAGTAGATGTTAAAAGCACTGTGCTTCCTGGTAACATCTTCCAGGAGATCTATAACACTCACTTAACAAACAGGTTAGCTGCTTTTGTTTCCAACAGCGCCTCCTAAATGTGTCTATATATTAAACGTTTCCCGGGAGGGCATGATGTAAGTCCAAAAACATCACAATGGTGGTGGGATGTTTAACAAATAGAATCGGATGCTGGTGTGAGCCTAGGTTACTAAGGCTACAAGCATCCTTTCATGTGTCCTGCTCTGCCGTTTCTCACCTAGAAGAATTCACCTGTTTCCCAGGTCTTCCCTGCCTTGCCCAGAAATCTCTGATGGTGGACACAAGCTGAGGGTCGTTCTTTCTCTTTGGCATTGTCGGAGGACCACAGTGTGGAGGGCTGCAGCAGGTAAGAAGCGAGAGGAGGAACGAGAGACCTTTGCTCCACGGTTGGACGGAGGCAACCCGGCAACAGGTACGTCCCTGCTGGGCTATTGTGTTCTGAGATGTGAAACTTGGCGGCAGCCAGGATGCCCCCAATCAGAGTGGAATTTGATCATTTTTATGAAAGGGTTTTATCTTTCTCTTCCACATATTTTTCTCCCTCCAAACATAATAGCCATCTGGAGAAAAGATGAGAGCAGGAAGGCGAGGACAGCAGGGATCTCAGGATCTTCTGCAAAAGGTGAGCAGGGTGATGCAGGTACCAGGCACACAGAGGACGGAAGGGCTATTACAGAGAAAAGTGACTCTCTGTTGGGTCCTGGGCTTTTCTCTGCTGTTCTTTCCCTCCCCTGCCACTCTCCTTTTGAGCCCCATTTAGCAATTGGCATTAGCCAGCCCTCACCCCTGCCGGGGCGGCCGACCCGCAGTGGCCACGCAGCACAGATGGGCGTCTATGCAGGACGTGCTGCCAACCGCAACACAGTTTGCGAGATCCAAGTCTGCGTGCATTTGGCAGGAACTCAGGTCTATAAAATGAGCATAGTCATTTCTTAACCACCCATCTGTAAGACATTTATCAAGAGGCTGGAAGCCCGATATCTTGTCTCCCCTCTTGAAACGGGCATCCTTGTACAGAGAGGATCCCAAGACTGCTCTGCAGACCACTCGCCTGCACCTCAGTTTGATCTCCAGAATGATTTCTTGATGTTCAGTGAAGCTACTCATCAGCCCGTGTGAGAGGGACACTCTGGGGGGTGTTTCCTGGAAGTGCTCAGACCCTGGCAGGGAAGAGGGCCTTCGTGTTGTGAGCTCCGATCCCACCCTGTGGGCCTGAACCCGATGCGTCTCGCGGCGTCTACCAAAATTTGTATCAAACGTGTCCAGGTCCTATCTTGATGGCTGCTGGGAACGCTGAGGTCCTTGCGACTTGCCCCTGCAGCCTGCCTTTGCCGTTCACCTGTCTTGGGTCTCAGTGAGCGCGGTAGCCGCTCTGCCATCCTGTTCAGATCCGGCGTCTGCACAGTGCCTGGGACAGGGAGCATGCGCTTGATGAATGAATGTTTGTCGAGTGGATGAACCCATGACCACATGAATTAGAAACAACCCTCTCAGTCTCAAAGGACAGGTATCTGCGGTAGGCAGAATAATGCATCCCCCTCCCAAGGATGTTGTCAGGGAGGAAAATTTTTCTTTTTCCTCTATCAATCTTAAATTTGATGACTGGGGCGCTGTAAATTAGACTGACAAAAGGCAGATTAACCAGAGGAAAACAAACAAAAGTTTACTAACACCTGCATTATGCGTACACACAGGAAAACCTAGTTATGAGTAACTCCAAAGGGTGGTTAGAAAGTGGGCATCTTCACAAAAGGATAATAAATTTTTAGAGCAGTGACAGGACAAAGCAACAGGACTTTAAGTTTCTATGGTGGCAAATTGTCGGGGGTAAATACCGGGGGAAGTGAGGGAAGATAGGGCTAATTATCCAAGTGTGTTATGTAGATTCCTCCAGTCCCTCTAGGCTGATGAGGGACTAGCCCTATCTCAGCCGCTCAACTCCAGTCCTTCCTGGCAGAGTGAGGAGAGGAGACACCTTTGCAAATGTATGTCCTACCTTGAGTCAATGAGGGGTCCAGTCTTTCTCGTACCTACTTCTTTTCCATTATCTTGGGCATAAAATAACCCTTATGTCAAGTGAGCATGTTTTGGGATGGTTCTTCTGCCTTGTAAGGCCCACATCCTCACCTAACTGGGACCCGTGAACAGGTGAAGTTACATAGTGAAGTGTAACTAAGCTCGCACCACTGGCTCTGAAGGTGGAGAAGGGCTGTGAGTCTGGGGTGCAGGCACCTGCAGGAGCTGGATGTGAGTTGGAGAAGGGAGAACAGCTTCTCCACCACTGCCCTGAGTTCTGAGCTGTGACTCCTGTAACAGAAGACAGGTTAACAATAGAAAAACAAACAGAAGTTCTGTAACATGCATACCTCCTGTACGCATTGGAAATAACCAGAGAAATGAGTAAATCTGGAGAGCAGATCCTGAACAATTGTCTTGGACTCGAGGCTGAAATACCACCCTTTGTTCCAGCAAGGGAAGGCTCGGTCTCATCATAGGCAAGGGTGAGGTTAGTTGTGCAAATGTAAGTCCATGCTTCCTCCTTAGGCAAGAATCTCTAGTCTGGTGCTGTGGCTCACACCTCTAATCCTAGCACTCTGGGAGGCCGAGGTGGGAGGATCACTTGCGCCCAGGAGTTTGAGGCTGCTGTGAGCTATGATGATGCCACGGCACTCTATCTGGGGTGACAGAGTGATACTCGGTTTCAAAAAAAAACGGGGGGTCTCTAGCAATTTTATCTTCCTTCCTGGTGCCAAGAGGGAGCCATTCTTACAGTGGAGATTTTCTTCATAGATGTAAATTTCTCTTACAAAAAGGGAACTTTTCAGAGCTTCTTCTGTGTCTGCAGTTTCTCAAAATAATAAAGGCGTATTTGGGGGCTGGTGTAGTCTGGCTTCCTACAGTCATATTGTGGGGTGATTATCGTAAGGCTGACTTTACAGGACTGTGTGATGAACGTGTGTTGGCTGAAGCCGCTGAGCTCGTGGTGATTTGTCTCAGTAGCAGCAGGAAGCTCATCAGGGACCCTCATGTCCAGAGCTGACCTCTTGAAAAATTGTGTGGTTAAAACATCTTTTGTTTTTATTACTTCCATTTCTATTCTCATTATCCCTTTTATCCCACTTAAGGCACTGTTCTTCTCCACTGGTAATTAATTTATACTTTAGAATTGTTTAATTTTAATACAAAACTCTGGTAGTTCAACCTTTTATGCTCAAATGAATGGGGTGTTCTCTGACCCTCAGACTCGCTTTCTCCCTCAATTACCTCCCAGGCCTGCATGGATTTCCATTTGCGTCGACACTGAAATAGGAAGGTATAAATCAAAACTCCTAGGCAGTCTCTAAGGCATAGGCCAAAAGACAGCTTTCTAAATAATGAACTAAGAGGATACGTTAATTTAAATTTAGTAGAACAAATTGACGCAAAAAATGTATGTTCAGAGATAATTTATATGGTGCCTGCATGACAGCCACACAACACTTCACAGATTAAAACAGAGAAATCAGAAAGAGGAAGCAGGAAGAAAAGTCAGCCATTTTGGGTTTAATCATTAACTCCAACAAGGCTAAAACTGCCAAACAAGTTAGACAGCATCGTCTGAGCCTAATACGTATGGATTTCTACGCTTGTTATCTCACTGACTGGTTTGAAGTCATTTTTAAATGTGTCCAGCCTGATCTTTGCAGTTCTTTGGAAAAGGAAATGCAGCAGCCAGGGTAGTTCTAGCTGCTCTGACAAGCATACACACAGCTACATTGTTTTTGTGTGTAAGCAGAAATACATGAAGGGGAATCTTGTATGTAAGTAAGTATATATGTTTCCTGTAATCAGGAGCCTAGGAACAATAACTGGGAGGAGAACGCAAATAGCAAGCCATTGCTATTGGCCATTCTGCTACTAGTAGGGAAACATTCCAGAATTGACACTTAATGGGAATTTGGAGAGAGAAGAGCTGGTGACTAAATTAAGCATATAGGCAGTTTGAACGTAGCATCTATGGGAAAAAAAAGGGTAAAGGTTTTTAAACTATATATTTTTTCATATTCTATTTGCATCTAAATGGGAGTGTTTGACTGTAACCTCAACAAAATTATGCTTTGGGAATTCACTTTAATGATCAATAGTCCTTCAGCAGTGACCATTTGGGGGCTCAACTCTGGCAGGAGGGTTCAGCTGCTTCTCCACCAAATATTTTTGATTCCGGAGAGATGACTGGAAATTATATCAGGACAAGATTTGGCGTGAATTATCTTGATACATCCTCATTTTTGGACAGAGCAAAAATGCTGTCCCAAGAAACTGCTGTTCCTGCTTTTCAGCTTGAGTGAAACATGAAAATCACATCACAGTTTCAATGTGAGAATCCTACACAGTGTTTTTGTTCTTCCCTTTTTTCAAGCTAAGGACTGCTTTATAGAGGTTTGGATTTCAGGTTAAATTTGAGATCTGGTTTGCTTTCTTGGCTGAGGTGGATCAGCTATCCTTCACTTATTTAAAAGAAAACATCAACCTTCCAATTTACTCTCTAAAATTGGTTTTGTAAGCTCCCTGCCACACTGGAAAGGCACCATCTGTTTTAATAATACTGATGTGAAGGTGGAAAGATTACGAAATGCAGTTGGGAGGACTCCTAGTCACGACAGCTCTCCTTGGAGAAGATTCCCAAGTTCACACATGTGTGTTAAGCCCCAGACACGTCAGGTAGCGTATCAGTCAGAACAGACTCCCGTCTCCTGGTGAGGAGTAGCTGGTTAGAGACTTGGATATACAGGCAAACCAATTTCGAAAAATAATCTCAATAGCAGGCAGGGAAAAAAATGTAGACAAGAAGGAGAGAAACATCAACAGTCAAAGAAATACGATATTCAGGTGGAATATCTCTCTTTTTGGTACTCACTTGTTTGTTTTGTTTGGCTTTTGATAATTACTAGAAGACAAGAAATTCTTGCCATCAAACCCAAACCATATCAAACCATTACTTACTTTATGGGCGTTTGAAAGCAGAATTTCCTTTTCCTGACTCTGCAACAAAGATTCCACTTCTCGGCTTTGAAAGCTCTGCACACAACTCACTTACTCACTGGCTGGTGGGTGGACTGATTTGTACTTAACTGGTATTGATATTTAGTAACTAAACTACACACCCATAAATGCACACATACACGTACAAACACACCCACAAAAACAAATGCACACACATAAACACAAAAATACACACACATATACACATGCAACATACACACACAAACATACACATACATACATGCAAATACAACATACACACACGAACATGCACATATATAGGCATAAATGCAAATGCACACGTAGCACATACACACACATATTTGGGAGAGTCCAACCTTCCAGGGAAAAACATCCCCTGCTGTTTTAACTTTCGACAGGCAGCTCTTTGATGTTTTAATTTGCCCCTTTCTCCGATGGTCTGAAGAGCAAGGTGCACATACATGAGTACTCTTTAAGTTGATGTTGCTTAAAGAGGTATTTTAGCATATTTGACTATATGTGCCTCTGACATCAGTGCTGATATTTCAACGTATTCCTAAAAATGTCCAGGAGTGACTTTGCAAAACTTAAGCGAGCATTGCAAGATGCGCTTGGGACCAGCAGGTGCTCTCCCGTAAAGACAAACACGATGCCGTTGCTGGCGTGGATTTCTTTCGCATCTTATCAAATGCCCTGTTGTAGCAACAGTCTCTTTCTGTTTTCCTCTTCTGCCTAACTAGCGGATGACTCAATCCGCAGACCAAGAAACCGCGGTACAATTACAACATTCAAAACAGCTTGTGTGTAACGGCTCCTCTCGAATTGGGTCTTGCATCTCTAAGCTAAGCGCAAGTTAACGGATTCCTAAAAATACCCTCTGGCATGAGTCATCCTCTTCCAAAGAGCACTGAGGAATGTTTTCCACAGAAGCCAGAAGCCGTAAGGCACAGACCCCGGGGGTGCCACACTCTCGTCTGAGTCATGTGAGGGACTTGCGTCAGCTGCGCGCTGTGTTATATTCTCCATCTTCCCTGGCGCTGAGCTTGGATGGTTCGAATGACTTGTTGAAACACAAACCTCTGCGGCAGTTTCAACGATGCCTCCCATGCCAGTTCCCGAAACAAAATGAACCCACGCCAAAGGAGAGGCACTTGGGTCCACGAAGCACAGGTCACTCAAGATGTGCCTTCTCCCAAAGGAGAGCGAGGAAGGATACCCAGAGCCACAAACAAACATGGTAGCCTTGGGCTTTACAGAAGAAAACTGTCCTTCTTAAGGCTGTCCCCTTTCCAGACTCAAGTCTCCAGAGTTAAGTGGTAGGTTTGCCTCCGTGAGCAGGTGGAGGGAAGTACGAGAGAGGAATATTCAAGCCACCGCAGATAAGCTGTTGAATAAATGCATTGAGAGGGCGCTGAGGGCCCCACGCCCACGCCCACTCCTGCTCCGGGTGCAAACCCTGACGAGGCAGAGTCGCTGCTGGGGGTGAGCCCCCCGGATTCATTTGTTTAGTTGACACTTGCGAGGCTTAAGGCTCTACCATCCCCAGAAGGAGTCACACTTTATTAGAGGAACCTGGAAGATACAAGAATCAAAACCATTTTTAATAGTGGGATTTCAGACGTGGGAGTGTGTTTTTTGGGTGAGAAGAACCTTTCTAATACCCCTGAAATTGCACAGCACAAAACATAGCTATTCAGTGGACACATGGGGCTAACACGGGTGCCTCAGATCTTCTGCAAAATACACAGGATGTAAATCATACATAGAGAAACAAGCGGAGACTGACCCTGATTATTAGCTCAAACAATGCATTATGAAATTTTAATTTGGAAATATAGCATCTAGCGGCACACGACCTCTTTGATTCTCCATTAGAAGGCTTTTAGCTTCTGGTTCTTAGAGGAAAAAAAAATTCTCTAGAATCTTGTGTTTCTGATTTTAAAAATCCAACATTCCCGTGTTTCCAAATAAGAGCTTACCAACTACATGATGATTTTTAAAAAGCAATGCCAAAGTCATGTGTGTGATTTAAAAATTTGTCAGATCATCAACCTTATTCTATTTAGGGGTTAAAAGATTATCTAGAGACTAAGAATCTGTAGTTTTTGAACCAGATTGAAAAACATAAACTTCACCAGGTCATATCAAGACTTAAATGGTCAAAATAATTTTAAAAAGCAGCTGATTTTTTTTATTTTATTAAAATTCACATAATGAAAAATTCACCGTCTTTCCCATTTGACGTGAACAAGTCAGCAGCATTTAGTGCGAACACAAGGCTGCCCAGCCACCAGCACTGTCTCGTTCCAGAGGTTCTCGTTGCTCTGGAAGGAAACGCAGGAGCCATTAACAGTCAGTCCCCACCACTCCTCCCACACCCCTGGCGGCTACTGATGTGTGCTCTGTCTCTGTGGATTTGCCCGTTCTGGATATTTCGTATAAATGCAATCCTACGACATGTGCTCAATGTGGCTTCGGTCACTTAGCGTGCTGTTTTCGAGGTTCATCCGTGTTGGCGCGTGTGTCAGTGCTTCTCTCCTCTTCACGGCTGAATCGTATTCCAACCCAGGCTGAACCACATTTGCTCGTCCATCCAGCTGTTGGTGGGCATCTGGGTGTTTCGCTTCCTGGCCACAAGGAATACAGTGCTGCTTGCCCTTGTGGATGGGCAAGCTTTTGTTTGAGCACCTGCTTTCAATGTGGGGGGGACACACCCAGGGTTGGAACTGTGCGGTCGTGGGACACTGACACTGCAGTCACCCTCGGAGGCATCCACACTTGTATCCAGGTCGTGTGTCATTTCTTCAAAATTAAAAAAAAATCCTGGTTTCAGCCATGAAATGGCCACATGTACACATATTATTTTGTGTAAGATTGACTCTATGTAATAAATAAGGCAAAACTATACATTGGAAACTAGCACGTAGGGGGCTCCGCCTGTGTGGACACAGAGGAAGGGACGCGGGGGCAGCAGGTGAGGAGCAGCTGCCCTGCATGGTGTCAGAGGTCAGGGCAGGGTGGCAGTGAGCGTGATGCCTGAGGGGACAGCTGGGAATCCCAGAAATACCGGAGCCCTGGGTGAGCAGAGACTTGCCAGAGCACCACTCTACAACGCAACAACACAGCACAAAAACCTCCCTTTAATATCCGAGATAGGACACCTGCCATGGAAACCATTGCCCAGGGACACAAATCAACAGAAATCAAAGCCCTGACCCTATAGTAAATGCCATCGGTGGGCACATGCCATTAACGTGGCAAATCTCCCCCCTAACCACGTTGACCATTTTCTTTGCTGCCGGAGAGAAAGCATCTTGCAAGAAAACTCAAGAATGTGAGTTTTCTGTGGTTTCCCTTGGGGGAGGGTGTGGAGCCTCCATATGGGATGTGTGTGTCTATATTACTATGTGTATATATACATATAGACACACACGTGTATGTGTGTGCATGTATCTATACGCATAGGTAAACATGTGCACACATAATTGCTCATTGAGTTACAAATGAATAGCCGACCGCTGGAACAAAGCACGCTCTCGTTTCTGATGTCATTTTAAAAACTCAACTTCTGCATCAAGTGGTGTTTGGTGCGACATCTCGGCCAAACGGCCTCTCCCGTTTTGTCGGTTTTCCGAAGTGCGGGCTTCCGGAACGCAGTGGTCAGCATTGCGCGTCACGAGTGACTGGTCCCCGACGGTGACCGTCGCAGCCTGCTCAGTCCAGAACCTCAGGGGACACGGGTCACTGTGTAGCATTGTCCTTCCACCCCCTTCTTTAACCTTGAGCACGGTGGCGTTAACTTTAATTTAAAATTAATCTATTATGCAACCTTAAATCAGCTAATTAGCAAGGATAGAACACTAATCATTTGACCAAACTGCCTTTGGATGGTGCTTCTCTTACCAACCAAATCTGCACAGTCGCTGCCAGACGTTGGGTCTGCAGTGGACGAAATACATCGCAAACCTACACACACAACGCAAACTCACACGCACACACCCCGTACTCACACGCATCCCTAACGGGTGTGACGCATAGATTGCGAACTAGTATCTTCACAGTCGCTTTGTTTCTTCTGTGCTGCACGGAGCCTGCCCGCCCTCCCCAAAAGCCCCTGAAGCCAAAATGCAATTCCAGAAACACGCAATTATCAGTTGTTTGTGCACCAGCCTGCCAACATGGAAAATACTGCCCACAATTGGGGTGGAGTCTTGAGAGCGTTTACGGAAATAACCTGCGTTTGTATTTTAGTCCACGGCAAATTTTAACCGTGTAAAGGTTTTTCCATCCTTTGGAATTTTGTTGCCACTAGACCTGGGGACCTGCCCTGTTCTCCATCCGTGTCCGGCTGGTACTGACGCAGGTTGAGTCTGCAGAGTTCAGACACCGCCTTGTACTCACACTTCCCCGCTCTGGCCACAGACCACCCCAGGAAGAGAAAATACATCGCCATGTCACTATCTGGGACACCACCTACTCACTCAGGGTCACCTTTAAGATGTGACAGTCTTACTTTTACCATAAACAGAATGGAAACAACCAGCAGTGTTTGTGGACACAGTTGGGAACATACAGTGCTTTTGAACCTCACCCGGTCGGGAGACTTCTTACGGCACGCTGCTTGGTAATGTGATATTCCTGCTGACCGCGGGCTCCCAGAAAGGGAAATCCTCTATTTTGAGTAGCCCAGCTACACAAACAGCACGGGAGGCCAGTTCCGCGCTCAGACCGCAGACCCCTGCCGGGCCTGGCCGCCGGGTCCTGCCGCTTCTCCCGCCATCTCGCCATGCCGTCAGCAGGTCTCCAAAGGCGAATCGATTTAGCTCATTGCAATTAAGATGAACGAAAAGCAGTATTTTCACTTCACTCACAAAGTCAGCATGTCACAAATACGTCGCTCTGCTTATACGCTAAGTAACGCCTGACTTACGATTCGTTGGGGAACGAGCTGGTTCACTTCCAGGAATCTTCTAGATAAATGAAGTTCACCACGCATCTAAAAAGTTAACTATTTCCCTAGTGGCCCTTTTAAAAAATATTAAAGTCCCTCTGTCTTTTCAGTCACATCATTTACTGGTGGTCCTTCCGTAATCACTGCCGTACCGGTAACAGAACAAGTCAATAGACTAAGAAATCCTAAAAATTCAAGCTCATTGTAGGTAGTTGTTTTGTCCAGGCCTTCCAGTCTGTGTACCAATGATAAAAAAAAAAAAAAAAAACAACTCATACTTAGGCAAGCAAAATGCAATATTAAATATTAAATATGAAATAACCTCCCTAAATGTAAGTGGTTCACAGAAAAGAACGCTTTATAAAAACATTCATAAATTAACTAAACTGAAACAAGCCACGTGAGTCATTCGCTGTCTTATTTTTTGGACTCTGGACGCTTCCTGCTTGTGTCAGGAAGGAAAACAAAGAGAATACGCACATTGGCATGAGAGAGCGTGGGTTAGGAACTGGCCACTGCTGGAAAAGGCAAGCGGAGTTTGGCCACGAGCTCTCTCGGCAGCCGACACCCAGCAACGCCCAGAGTCCTGGCCACGTGAACTGCGTGAAAACATGCCAGGAGAAAGAGGGGACTTCCTGAAATAATGGAATTCTGCCTGATAGATCGGTCTGCTGCGTTGGGCAGACGACGGCCGCGGGCCGTCTGCGGCGGTTGGTGTTCCGACCACGGACGCTGGCAAGAACCAGGAGGAGAGACCCACCGGAAGGAAAGCACATGCCGTGGACGGGCGTCGGCCCCTTGCTCCCCAGCTCCCTGGCTTGCAGCCCTGCGACCCAACGCCTGGCACTGGCTCCTGGGACTTTTGAAAAGTTAAAGAAATGCAAGTCTAGCTTCTTAAGATCCAAAAATAAATCACCGCCGGGCAGCCCATGCTCTGCCCATGGCAAGAGGCTGCGGAAGCCTGGGCGCAGTGGCTCGTTAACAGATAAAGGAGGGTGCGGATAATCGGCCATGGGGGTGACGGGGCAGAGGTTTGCGTTCCCCTGTGGAATCTGTCAACCAAACTTCGGCTCCAGTGTGGAAAAGCGACAGGATCTGTGTGGCTTTCAACGTGCTCCCCAATGGCAGCTGTTTTCTGAGGGGAGGCTACAGAGCGGAGAAGAAGAAAACTCGTTATTTTATTTTTATCTGAAAACAGTGATGAGAATAAGCACTGGGTATGGATTGAGCCGGACGCAGGGTTGGTGAGGCACAGAGAGGGAGAGCATGGGTTCGCCACCCGTGGGCCTGGGGACGGTCCCTCCGGCTCCTGGCCTGGTGCCGCCGCCTGCAGGGAAGGGTGGTCGTGCCTCCCTGCACGTCGCCCCGTCACGAGGGTGCACAAAGCGCATGTCAAATGCCCGGGCGGCGCCGCATCCCTCGGCAGGGCTCAGTGCATTGTCACTGTTTGGATTCCGGAACCTGTGCCATGTTCTTTGCACACATTATCTCTAGGCTTTCAAATCACAAGGAACAGCTATTACTATCCCTTTGCAGACGAGACAACCAAGGCTCCAAGAAGCTGATTTGCCAAAAGGCTTCAAGGCCAGTAAACGGTGGAATCTGTGTCTGAACCTCAGTGTGGCCGGCAGCCGGGTGACCAGCTGTCCTGGTGTCAGCGCGGAGCGTCTCTGGTCCGGGAAATACCTTCCCTCCTGGACAGACTGGAACAGTCTAGTCAACCACCCTAGTTCTGGCCCCAAATCTTTTTTGCTTCACTACATCATGACCAGCATGGTTCTCTTCATTAATTTTTTTTTTCCTTTCTATCCTCGGCCGTCTATACCACCAACCAGGATAGAATAGGTACAAAAAGGCTTTGGGACAAAGTGATAATAAAACCAATAAATTCATGCTTCTTATAGACTTGCTCTAATGCACAGATTTAGCAGACAGAGCCTACATGATGCAGAATGATATACTCTTGGGTTTTTAAAAATAAACATACTTTATTTTCATTTAAGGATGGAGGCAGGAATAAAAACCTGCAGCCGTATTGTTTTTACAGTAAAAAAAATTCTCAGTAGTAAAAATACATGTGTTTAAAAGGTTGTACTATGAAGAGTCGACCTTGTCAGCTATTCACAAAGCCGCAGTTGGGGGATGAGTCATCAGGGATGCAACCTGGGGCTATTTAAAGCCGCCACTGGCCTGTCCCCACCCTCGGGGCACAGGGAGCAGAAACATTGTGTTCATTTTTTCTTAAAAAGTCCCCGCAGGAGGTCAGCAGGGCATTCAGCACAGACGTGCTCTAAATATTTGCTTTAAGGGTGGGCAAAATGGCTTAAAATAAAGATTTAGGCTGCTGAAAATTTCAGTAGCTTTACTACCCCCCTGATTTCTAGCTTCAACCCACACCTGCCTATTTATCTGCAAAATATGGCTCTGATAGTTCACTTCCAGGCAAAAGGAGAACAACATCTGTGAAAATACACAAAAGCTTAATGATACTGTGCTTTCATTGCACGGAAAAAATGTGGCACTGATTCATTCTCAAGCTGGAATATATTTCCACATTAGAATAAAATTTGCTTCCAGTTTAGAGAGGGTTTTTTATTATGAGAAAAGCACATCCAATAGGAAAATATATATATATGTGTATTTTCACCAGGAATGTGAAAAGCCACCAAACAGCATTGGAGACATTGGGCAAAATGTCACAGCATCGAGTAAAAAGAGCTCTCTTGGAAATCGTGTCCACGTTGACGGAAACCAACGAAACCCAACAATGATCCCTGTCTGCCGATGAGTTTGTATGTTAACGAGCCTATATACAGTTTGCCTGGCACTTGGAAAATGCAACGTGCTTCCTGTATGTTACTATGGGAAAAAATAAACACGTGTGTGAGTGAATCCTCTAAGAGAAGAATGAAAAATTACGATATGGAATTACTTCTGTCATTGCCTTTCGAGAGCAAATCAATCGTTTCCCCCAAAGCAAAGGGAGAATTTTAGCCTGTATTGAGCGCGTGCTGGATTTCACGTAGGATCTCGTTGATTCTCAAGGTAACACCTGAGTTGGGAGCGACGCCGTTCTTTCTTGCAGGGGAGGAACCCAGGCTTAGAGAGTTCAAGCAGCCCCCGGGGCCTCCAGAGGTGGCACCTGCCAGTCAGTCTGGACCTGGACGTGCTGGCGTGTCCCCGTCGGGCGGGCAGCAGGGCTCCGGGCTCTATGCCACGCTGTCAGTACGCATAGCGCTCTCCGAGCAAGCCGCATTGACGTCGCTGTGCTAAACGTGTTAAAATGCCCACTGTCGGCCTCCATCCCGACCTGCTAATAGTCTGCGTGTAGCAGGATCCTGGATGACCGAGGTTGGGGATGCCCTGACCTCTGCCACAGGGCGACAGGACACCCTATCTCAGGCATCTGTGGGGGCAGAAAGGTGGGAGACCCTCCCTCACCTGTTTTTGAACAAAAGATAGGTCAACAAGAGAAAACAAAACAGACTTATTTAATATCAAAGTTTTATCTGACATGGGAGCCTTCAGAAATGAAGGCCCGGAGACCCAGATAAAATTGTTTATATTTATACGTAGGTTTGATAAAGAACAGGCAGCCTTGTAGAAAGGCGACTGGACAAAGGGCATGAGCTGATGCTGACGGAGCACGTGGGGACCAGCGAGGCCTGTCTGCTCAGACCCTCCCTGGCCTCCCCCGCCGCATCCCTTCCTCCAGGACTTGGTGGGCTCCTCGAATGAGGGTCTTCAGGGAGAAGGCAGAGAGTGAGCTTTCTAGGTTTTGCAACTTGCTTTGGGGGACGGGGTTCCAGTTTCCATTTCCCCCTTGGGGAGGAGAGGTTCTGGTTTCTGTGACTCACTGCCTGGGCAGAAAGAGGGACAGAGTCAGGAGGAGGGAGAAGGGCAGAGAGACCTGGCCTCCGGAGTCCCACCTCCTCCAGTTCCAATCTCCCAGCTTGCCAGAGCCCCGCGCCGTGGGGTGTCGTGTTCCCAGCCCCGATGAGGCATTTTGTCAAATATCCAAGAGACCTTGTGTCCAATCTTCTAGAATGTGCCTGGGGCCTGGGAACCATGGCAGAAAGAGGCAGATCTGTAAGACCTTTCGGTTTAAGAACTGAACAAACCATGGGCTGCTCTGATTATCTGAGCGCTATAAATATTCATTCAAATGTAGAGATCCAGCCAAAATCTCAGCTAAGTTCTAAAGTTCACCAAAAATTAATAAAAGTATTAATACAACCTCCCTTCAGACATGGTTCTGATAGCTGGGTAGTGACACAGTCTTTGGGCCCTTTCTCTCTGTGGGACACACACAGCTGTTTTGAGATACAACAGGAGATTAGACAGCAGAATCTGCATTTTTTTTCCTGCTGTTGATGAATAATTGACTTAAACTATGTTCCGAAGAGACCAGACGCCTACAGAAGGCCAGGTGTCTATGGGGGAAATCCAGTGGATAATGAGTTCAGTTTTCTGTTACTGAACACTTTACATTTTCCATATTCTCTCGGAGAAACTTTTCCCGACATATTAAATAAATGGCTGAAAACCAACAGTCATTCTTAACTTTTATGGAGACACTAAATATTAATTTGTCGTAAAGAGTAAAATTTAATAGAGCCAAGAGCAACATTTAAGCAGGGACACTTCCCATCTCAGATGCCCCATGAAGGTACATGGGCAGCAGTTCTTTTTGGCAAACCATGACCTCATTCCCCTAATGGGCCACTTCTCCCTGGCCGTAGGAATGCACGGGGACTTCAAAGCCTTTCGGGTCCTCAGAGCTGGAGGATCTGGCCGCCAAGCCCCCAGGGCTCAAGATGCTTTTGATCCTGCGGGTAGTCACAGCGCTTTGAAGTAAAAGCAGTGAGAGAATTCGAGCGCGGGTCCCTGTGCTTTCCTGGCGAGGGATCTTCTGCGGATCACACCCTGGCTGCTCCCCAGAGCTGGCTCTCACGGGGGGCTGCACTTCACCGTGGCCTGGCAGACTGCAAAGCACACGGCTCCCCCCAGTTTAAACGTCCAGGGCGTGGCAGTTTGTAAATAGCCCCTGGGATGCTTAGCGGCAGCTGAGGGTCAGCATCACAGTGCCCGAGTTCCTCTTTTGGGGCAATGAGCATCTCCAAGGGCATGATAAATAAACCTCCATCTTGGGGTAAAATAAAGGAAGGAATTTACTGTAGTTTATGATGAGGTACAAAAAAAAAAAAAAAAACCTCATCAAAATAAGAGAGAGAGAGAGAGAGAGAAACAGAGGGCTGTATATGGTTTAAGTGAAAGACGGAAAACTCTGACACGCTAGTAATATCACTAAGTAGACACAGGCAGATAAGTGAGGGTGTTAATCCTGCTCACACCAGAGCCCCAGCACCACCACCGAGATTACTGTGCCCCAAGAGGGCACTTCCCTGGCTCCAGGGAGGAATGAGCCTTTCAAACACATCCAGAAATGGGCAAGAGGAATGGACCAGACCAGTCTAGACAGTGACTAAGGATCCCTCAGGGAATAACAAAGAAGACAATGAAACCAGGTACTATGTATCTCTAACTATTGGTCTGTACATTACAGTTTGATTTTTAGGCAATCTGTGCAACATTGTATTGTTGCAGCTTGATTTAATTGCTTGAAAAAATGACTTTGCACTGAACATTCCAGTAGAAGAGCCCTACACAATACTATCTGAAAAACTGTTTGATACTATTTGATACAATTTGATAAATTCTCATGACCTTCAAGTTGCGCCTGAGATGATTTCCCAAAGGCAGATATTTGCTTGGCGATCGGCCTTCCCGAAAGACTGCTTAGAGAGATTACTGCTAGACAGACACCGTTACAAAATCAGACAACCAAACTTGCCCCACCTCAGATCATCAGGCGTTAGGTTCTCGCAAGGAGTCACAACCTAGATTCCTCGCACGCACAGTTTGCAGCGGGGTTCGCGTTCCAATGACAATCTACTGTCCCACTGACCTGACAGGAGGCGGAGCTCAGGCGGTGGTGTGAGCGATGGGGAGCAGCGGCTGTATACACAGACGAAGCTTCGCTTGTTCACCCGCCATGCACCCCCTGCTGTGCAGCCTGGGTCCCAACAGGCACAGACTGGTACCAGTCCATGGCCCGGGGACCACAGGTGTAAAGGGAATTCTGTTCAAGGAGACATTTGGTGGCTTGTGGAGCATTTTGTCTCATTTGAGGGGAAACTCCACATGTCCCTTTCTGCTTGTGCTCCTGAGCAGGGCTGGCTGACCTAACCTTTTTGTAGAATTTTTGCCAGATTCACCTTGGAAAGAGTCATTTACTATTCTAAGCATACATGTTGGCAAATTGTGGGGCAAAGCTATACTTTCATGACATTTGCCAAGAACATGTTTATAATATGGAGTTTCAGTCTTCGTCTATACCCAGAAAGGCCTCCAGGGAAAAGCTACGTTTTGTGTCTGGAACCTATTTAGAATTAAATCGGGGATTGAAACTCATATCTCTCAGTTCAGCCAATTAGTTTTTCTTTCTAACAACTAAATCCATTATTATCCTAAATTAAGAGCAAAGTGAAGTCTCAAGTGGTATCTGACAACTCCCCATCTACTAAAAACGTAACTATGTTTTTGCCAAATTTTAGGTCAAACAAATACAGTTAGCAGTGCTAACAATTTTAAGAAAGTGAAGCAGGGGAGGTCTGTAATTAGGTTGGGTTCAGGGATTTTTAAACTAGTTCACTTTCACGGGAAAAAGTTACAAGGGAGGGATTTACACGGGGGAAATATTATCGGGGCCCAGGGCAGTTGTTGAATTTTGTTGATAGTGGAGAAGAAAAAAATACATTTTGTGAACAAACACATTTTAAAATAACCTGATATTCTAAGCCTTTTACTTGGTGTTTTTTATCGAAAACAGATGAGGGTACAAGAGGCAAGAAACACAAATTTTGCACCATTTTCTTTCTTTCTTTCCTAAGATAAACATGTGGATAAACACTCATTCTCTCCGCCCTTCATATTTTTATCTGGCTCTTTATTCTGCCGTTGTGCAAGTTAATTCTGTGCTGCAGAATAGAATATCGGACTCACTCACAATCTTCCCTCTCACGGTTTGGAATTTAGCTCTTGCCCATTTTAAAACATAAATGTGGGGTCTTGAACACACGAGCCGATTCGGACGGGGAAATGTATTGATAGTAAGCGAAAGGGAAGCTCATTATCATTATTCAGACTCACACAATAAAGTCTCGACTTCCCACTCGGATCCCCAAACGTGTGTCTCGGAGATCAACCACCTTGCAATCCAGTTACGTGTCCTCTATGATTTGAACCGGCGTCGGGATCGCGCACCCGCACGCAGGCCCAGCACTCTGGGAACGCTTCCCGGGCTGCACCTCAGTGGATACGACCGTCAAAAGGCTTCACGTTTCTGGCTGCTCTGAGAAAGCAGAACATTTCTCTGATGTTTGGATCACAGGCGAAGTGGGCTGAACTAGAATTTAGTGAGCTACTTGCTGGAGTACATGAGTTTCTTTAACATTGTCAAACAATGGCATCTGTCTCGTCCTGTTTTTGTCTTTCGCCATTCCTTGAAGTACTCCCGTCAAATCGTGTTTTCAAACAAAATCTCTAGGAGAGATATTGGGTCTTAATGGTTTACCATTAGAGATCGATTTATTTTAGACGAGATATTGGAAGGTTAAACCCCTATCGATTTACTAGCAAGAAAGGCAAAAGGAAAGGGGAGACGGTACCAAGCGCTGAGAAAGACGGGCACTCGCGGAACCACATGGCGACTGGATGCAGAAAGCTATTTGGCAGGACCTGCCACGGTGGAATTAAGCGCGACATCCACTCCCGGGTACGGATTTGGGGACAACAGCAATGCGTGCCTTTGTTCACCAAAAGACACGTGCAAGGATGTTCATGGCTGCACTGTCTGTAACAGCCAAAAATGGAAAACAGCCCAGACGTATTGTATTCGTATCACATAATGAAATACTCTATGACCATGAAAATGAGTAAACTCAGACCAAAAATGGGGGTGAGACGCAACCACGGTGTCTCCCTGAGAACCCGCTGATGATCTCAAGTGAGGGAAGATGCTCCAGGGGCAAAGCTCGGAAGAGCAACGAGACTCCACTTCCAGGCTCACCTGTCCGGGCACAGACGTTTCCCCTGGTGCCTTCCTGATCCCGTCTCTGCGTTCCCAGTGGGATGGAGCCCCTCTCCAGTTCTATTTACTTGCTATGCTAGTATCACAGCCAAGAAAAACAACAGGAAAACATTCTTACAGTTATTTATAAAAAAGGCATCGTGTTCTCTAAACGTGTCATCCTACCTCCTGCTCATTACTTGGATGTTAACTCTTTTTAAAGCCTCGAAACAAAAGTGCCCAATTTGGGGGTTTGAAAATCAAACCACTCCGTGCGCCTGCGCCGCTTGCTGGCCCTTGCCTTTCCTCTGGGCTTTGCGGAGAGTGATGTCATCTGGACACACGGAAACTTATTGTCCCGGTAAGACTCTGGAGTGCCCTTTGTTCCACCAGGGACCACTGACTCACAAGCTCGGGGTGACCGCATGACGCTGGCATTCTGTGGTTGGGCCGTTTCCGTCCATTGCCTGATTTGACAAAAACCCGTCCCTTCCTCCACCCCACCCCCGGGACACTGCTGTTCAGGGCTTACTGCCTCATCACCAGTTTTTATTTTTTGTTTGGTTCTGTTTCCATCAATATTACACAGAACAATATTACAGCAAATATCCTTTTTCCCCCTCCTCTCTCGCCTTCCTGCCCTTGCCAGCTCGCCACACACGGGCCACACTGTCTGAGCATTTTAATCCTCAGGGAACAAAGCGAGTCTGTCCGGGCACAGGCATCGCTGAGGTCCCTTCCACCACATGCTTTCATCAGCTGCTGATAGATGCTGCCTCCTCTTGGGGCCACCCCGCCGTCTAAAATTTTTGAAAAAACATACTCTGTTTCTTACAAAATTCTCCTTACACTCAGAAAGACAGTTCTCGGAGACTTGTCTTTTAGCAGGGACGCCAGGAAAGAGAGGAACCTACAGATTTTAAGTAGAATAACTGCACTTGGAAAATATTTTGTATTATCAACGAACATGAGAAATAATGACAGACCTCTAGAGAGAGGTATCACCTCCCTCAGTGACGTACGAGGGGGTTAAGTGGCCCCCAGAGATTAAATCGTCCCAGTGCCAACCCTCCACTCAAGACCCTCGGATGGCAAGATGATGGCAAACAAAACCTTCACGCATAAAAGGGGTTTCCATTGTTTCTCATTAGTATTGCTTTTGTTTTTATTCTTTCAACTGGAAAATTATTCTCATGAAAATCTTCAATCATGGCACATAGGAAGATATTTAGCCAGATCTGCTCAGCACTTGGAAGCTGCGAAAATCGGCTTACACTCTCAAAACATCTGGAACCTCCATTGGAGTTTTGGCTCTGTGTGCGTTGCTGTGCTTCCAGTGAAAACACAGGACAGTGGCGGTTTCCCATAGAAGACGCAGCGCAAAGCTGTAATCTGGGGAAGAAATGAGTAAACACATTACTGAACAGCGGTGTGGAAGAAGAGACACAATTGCCCAGTTGTTCCAGTGAAAACACAGGGAACTGGTGGGCTATTCTTGTAGAATTGGGTTTATGCACCCCCTTGCTCGCTCGCTCTTTGTCTCTCTGTCTCTGTCTCTCTGTCTCTCTCTCTCTCTCTCACACACACACACACACACACACACACACTTTCTTTAGCCCAAAACTACAAAGTGGCTCTAACCATCTGTTCACTGCATAAAAACAAACCAAACTAAACACACACTTTAAGCTTTCTGATACCCATGGACAAGTCATACATCATAAACCTCCCATCAATTTGTTGGGACCAGTGGAGCCAAAGGAAAAGTAGTATTTATCGAGAATTTTTGATGTACTAGGCACGAAATTTATCTCTTTTAACCTTTTAGTCCCGACACCCATACACATACACACACCAGTATCTTCAGGAATAAAACCAGCATCTCTATTTCTGCAGAGGAAATACTATGTTAGGCTGAAAGGAGTAAGTAACTTGTCCCAGGTCATGTGCATTTATACACACGCAGTATATTGGTATAGCTCACTGCGGTGCATGTTGGTGGGGTGAACAGACCGTGGACAGAGATGCGAATGTGTCATGCCTGTCTTCTATTTTCCCATGTTTTATGCTGCATAGCTCTGCAAAGATTTTGCTATTGTGTGGAGACTGTCCAAGCTTCCATTCTTTATGATGTACCAATCAGTGCATTAGATAGAAAAAATTAATTTAATAAAACCTAAGTCATATTTAAAAATATTACATTTTCTAGATGTTTTTCTATAACCATGTATTTGTTTTATAATTTAAAAATAGTTTATAATAGCAATCGTTAGGTAATAGTTATTAATTTTATCTCTATTAACTTTACATCTATTACTTAATAAGGTGCTTGTGCAGTTAGCTCATTTTATGACCCTCTAAGCTTAGAAAATTTTAATTTTACCAAGTCATAAAGGTGAAGCAAATATATCGCTATGCTTGCACAAGAATGAGTAACAAAAGGATCAAAAAGGACCAATTGCAGGTTGCTGAGAGTGATATATTTGGTCTAAGCAAAGACGTAATATTGGTTTCCTCTGACGGCTTTGGATGCTGTAACCAAAGCCAATTACCGCTGCGGAGTTTCAACAAACAGCGGCATCGCTGGCCAAACAACGCTGAAAGAGAGAACTGTCAATGTCTCGGATTCTATGTATGCTAACAGATTAAATTATTAAAAGGGAGATCGCTTGGAGGGCATTTGGAATTATATTGTAGAGACAGAGAGGGGCTCCACAGGGAAGGGCAGGTCTCACGTGACGACGTACTGACTTGTGGAAGGCCAGCGGGTGAACACAGAGAGGGAAAGGTGCACCCACGTGCCCGGCGTGGAAGGAAACCGTCCCACGGTGGGATTGCCTAGAACTGGCAGCTGCACCTGTGTACAGGACATGCACGTCACCCACCCCGTGGTTTTCTGTCAGTTACCTTCCTCATCCTATTTCTCTGTCTGTCATCCTGCAGCCTGGTCCTTCTCTATAAAACAGTCCAGGGAACTAAGTCACCGTGCCCTGGGACAGGGGAGGATACACACATTCGTTGAGGACACCTCTGTGGCCGGCATTTCATGTGTATTATCTCCTTTAGCAGCAAAACAGATCTGCGATACTCTGGTGATCTCCCCTCTCTACAGAGGAGCCGGCTAAGGCCCTTTGAAAACTTTCCTTAAATTACCACCAAGTTGGCGCTGGAAAAAGCTTTTGCAACAGGTTCTGTTACTCTTTCAATAGCTAAGCCCTTCCCACCACAGCACCCAATTCAGCACGAGGAATTTAATACAGACTCGTTCAGCACGGGTCACCCAGAGACTGTGATTCTTAACAAGATGAAAAGCATTTTTCAGAATGAAATTTTAGTCCTTATGACAACCATCTGGTTTGGGAGAACTCCTTGGACATTGGGGATTTCAAAGCACTTCTCATACAAACCATATGGCCGTCGTCTCCTTGGTATATGCCAACAGTTCCCAAAATATGTGAGCGTGAAATTCCTTTACACATTTTAAATTTATAGAGTACCCCAAAGAAGTTTTGTTAATATTAGTTACACCCGTCAATGTATACTGTGTTAGGAATTAAAACTGAGAATTTAAAAAAATATTTAAGAATACATCTAAAAATAGCAATAATATAAAGATTACAGGGTAAAAATAAATGATATTTTTAATAAAAATATTTTCCAACCAACACACCATTATTAAGGAGAATGACACCCATGCTTGCAAAATCGCTTGACCGATGAAAGACAACTGGATTTTCATATCTGCGTCAGCGTCAACCTGTCGAATGCTTCTTTTGTGGTTGAAGTATCTGAAGAAAATGCTGACCTAACCCTAACCCCCCAAGATATGTAGTTGGAAATGCAGTAAATATTTTAACAGCCAATTCATAATTGTGAATATTCTTCTCTGATACTACACCAAAACTCAACAAGTGGTCATTTCTTAAGGGCTGGCTGTGATGTGGATACTGAAATCCTATCAATGAATCAATAAACCTTTTATAATCTCTTATGTGAGAACTCACTGGATCTCGGTCGCATGGAAGTCACCTATAAAATGTCTGTTGTTCACTGACTTACACAGATCCTCTAAAAGATGAAATGTTTGCGTTTACAGTTTCCAAAAGGTCATATTGGTTAATATGAACGTTGATCTCGTCAGAAAAATCTTTAAGTATCATGAATGTGTCAAATTCACGGCAGCAGATACAGGTTTTCCAGTATTTTACATTTCACTCGACAGTTTCAATTGTGTCACGGTCAGCTGTTTTTCTTGAAGTGAGGTGATATGGTCCAACCTCTGCTTCATGTTGCTTACTCCAGTGGCAGCAGAAGACAGATTAGACATATTTGATGAGATATGATTAAAAAAATATAATCTGGACAGGCTCGGGGGCTCTCACCTGTAATCCCAGCCCTTATGGGGGCTGAGGCTAGAGGATGGCTTGAGGTCAGGAGTTCGAGACCAGCCTGAGCAAGTGCGAGATCCCGTCTCTACTAAAAATAGAAAAATTAGCCGGGCGTGGTGGCGCATGCCTGCAGTCCCAGCTACTTGGGAGGCTGAGGCAGGAGGATCACTTGAGCCCAGGAGTTCAAGGCTGCAGTGAGCTGTGATGACTCCAATGCACTGTAGCCCAGGTGACAAAGCGAGACTCTATTAAAAAAAAAATCCATATATAAGAGGATGAGGGCCAGAGTGAATGAAAAAAATTAAGGTATTTTAACTCAGGCAGAAAACGATTATTTTGAACCACTGAACAAAAGAACTACTGTAATATCCTGCTTGTGCTATGACAGCTCCCTAGCTAGCACCTTTGGGCCCCGGGAGGCGGCTCTACCCAGATGGACGTAGCTCTGACGGTTTCTTTTTCAGCAGGGAAGTGGAAGAAATGGAAGCGAACAGCTACTGGTCGCAGAGGACAGATTCTCCCACAAGGAAAATGCTCTGGAAACCCCACGTCTTTTCCAGCAAGCACCTCGACTGCCTCCACTAGCAAGTGAGAAATGCATCCCACCCGCGTTCTAAACTCCTGCAGGCAACAGCAACAGTAATTTCAAAATGTGAGGCTTCACACCGCGGGCTCTTAATTCATGCTCGCTGCTGGCCCACGGTGATGTCTCGTCGGACCGAGCGCTCTGATTAACATAACCCCGCACAGCACGTCTGCAGAGCTCCGGCAGGTTCGAGATAATTGCAGCAGCTATTTTTAAAGTGCTGTAATTAAAAATAGTCATGCAGTAGGACTGCTGATTGTCCTAATGCTTTTCCTTTCTAGACACTCATCAATATTGTCGTTCAGATTACCTACGTGGTGCACTCATGATTATGATATTTGAAATATCTAATTTTTATCGTTTGCTAGTCATCGAGCACTGGTATAAAGACTTTAAAACCATCGTCTTAGAAAGTTTTGATTTTCACATGAACCCTAGGAGGCTGCAGATAAGAAAAATCGATGCATAGAGGTTAGGTTACTAACCTAGCGTGACAGCTACACTCCGATTTCTCTGACTCTGTGACCACGTGTGCCCTTGCTGAGAAGAGACTTCTGTTCATAACGAAGCGAACTGCAGATAAAAAACTGTTTAAATCTCAAGGATACGACATACACCTTTCTATAGAATTTTATTGTAAATAAAGGCAAATAATGACATTGACATCTATTCAGTGGTCTAGGTCAGTGTTAATGGTAATAAAAATAGATTATTTGGACAGTTAGGAGGACTTGCTATGTGCCATCTCCCTGAATACATGTGCAGTAGAAATCGTCGTCAACGTTTTGTAAAGAAGAAAATCTGTGTGACCCTAGTTAGTCACTTACACCCTCCACACCTGTCATTTGATCCCCGGCCAGCGTGACAGGAAGAGTGAGACTTGTTGGAGCCACACTGGGGGTGCAGTGATGGTGACAGACATGTCCCTTCCTGGTTCCCCGTCATTTCCAAGCCTGGTTATTCACTCTTTCCACAAAACATCTTTGTGTGGGAGTTAACTGGTGCGCCAGGCGGGGCTCTGTAGAAGCCACACCCACCTCTGAAGGTTCTGTGCCCGGGTCATTCAATCAAACCCCAACCCACGTCCTGCTGAGAGAGGCTTTGCAGAAGTAAAGTCCCAAGTCAGGTGAGCTTTGGATACCGCGAGCAGGTGGGTCGGTGTGGCCTGGTGGCAGGCGCCTCTCAGAGGCAGAGCGGCTTCTCTGGCCGGCAGCAGACGTGCAGAAGGGGAGCAAAAGCTCAAGATGGGGCTCACTCCATGAAGGGGCCATGTGCCAAGGAATGCGGCGTGGTGGGGACAAGGGGACCAGGAGCCGAACGCAGCCTCTGAGTGGCAGCCAGCAGAGAAATGACAGCTCAGTCCAACAACCACGAGGAACCGAGTTCTGCCAGCAGCCGAGTGAGTCTGGAAGTGGATCTTCCCTAGAGCTGCCGGGAAAGAGTCCAGCCTGGCCAACACCCTGATTTTTCAAAATCCCACGCAGATAACTCAGCTGAACTCACCCAGATTTCTGACCTGTACAACCAAGAGCTCACAAAGGGACATCGTTTGAAGCTGCCAATTTTGTGGCAATTTGTTACACGGCAATGGAAAGTGAATAGAACCAGAATAGGTGTCACGAGAGTCTTCAATCCAACTGTAATGGATTTTGCATTCGATAGCTAAAACATTAATTTAGAACTAACTCTAAATAATGTGGTCCAGCTTTACAGTAAAATAATTATTTTCCTAGTGTTTGAGTAAAACTGACGGTCTTAAACCAAGTGCCTTTTGTTCTGCAGTTTATCAGATTTCTGCCTACCAGCTCCTCCTTCACCTCTTTGTACCGCCAAGGGGAATGTTGTCCACGTTGGGAAAACATAGAAAAGTGGTTTGCCAGGCACTTTTCTGACTGTTCTCAGGTGTGAGCACGAGCAGGCACGGAGGCCCCGCCCTTCCGGAACTTACCGCGTGGCAGGCTCCGCTTCGTGGAAGAAGACACAGCCCGGGAAATGTTGCCAGAGTCGCTGAAGGTCTTAGGTGATATAAAGTCAAGAGAAATTGGGTGGAGGAGGGAAGAGGCTCTTAATCTCATTTTTTCCTCTGGTCTCTAAGGACTTCTAGGAATGTTCTCAGAAGAAGTTCATTTTCTTTTTTTTTTTTTCTAAAAAAGAAAGGATTTAGGCAGGAGGTCAGGAATCCTACGAAGAAATATGTTCTCATTCTCAAAGCCAAGTAGTGAAATAGATTCACAGTTTCGAAAATGCTTATTATAATCAAACACTTTGTGCAATATCCAAACATCTTCCTGATTTCTCTTCTGACATATTCAGGGCAAAACAGGAACTTGACAACTCCAGAGAGAGCTGGACCTATCCATTTCCTTCTCTGCAGCGAATCTTGCAACGGGCAGACGCTGCTGGTGCTCCGTGGGCAGAATTTTCAGTCCTCATTTACGGAACCGTCGTCATCCTTCTCAAAAACTGCTCCCTTCCTGAACTTTCGTAATCAAGCCAGGCGGACAATTATTGACGTGACCTGTGTCTGTCTCTTTCTAACATCCCATCAGAGGGGAATAGGAAATATCGAGTTTTATCCCTGCTTCGCCCCCAGATCAGGAAAATCCTTAGAAAAGGGAGATCCTTTAAACACGCTGAAACTTTAATTGGCATCCCTTGGACGTAGCATCTGAAAGCTGTAGGGTACAGAAGGATTGAAGACCGAGCTTCCCTCTCACTCAGATGATTGTCCTTCCAAAGAAAAATATTGCTGGTGGGGGAGTTGTATCAATTTAATAAAATATCCAAATAGCTTTGTGATAATCTACTCGATATTAGAGTAAAACAGTGTCATTTTAATAGGATTGCTGTTTTCATTTAAGAGGTAGAAAACACTCATATATTTGAGAGAATATCTAGGCTAAATCTGGTCTTTGGAGGAATGATTTCCTTTTCTGCTTTAAAATGTCCACATTTACAGCTATTAATTAAACGTTACAAGCTGTTTGAATAGCCCACTGTTTCCCTTGAACTAAAAGTTGTTATATTAATGAAAAAAAAAAATCATGAGAATTCTGTGTTCTCTGTCATAAGGCATCAGACAATATGTTTTACATTTGGTGTTATGTCATTCCATTTAAAATGAGCGAAATGCAGCTATTCCTAAAAATAGCAAATGGCACTGGGACATTTATTGCACGAATCACGTCCTAAACTGAATCCCAGCCGTCTGCACGACCCTGAGCCCGGGTCTTCCGGCGAAAGCCCTTTCCAGGAGGGAAGTGCTGTCTCTTTAACACTCCTCCATTCTAGTATCTTCATTTTTTATTTATTAAGTGTAAAATTTAGCAGGGCAACCTGGGCCAAAATGTGCAATTGATTTGCATGAGTGTAGCCTCTTTTATAACTTGATTCCTTCTGAGAAAATTATGGGGGGAAAAAATCTCTTAGAAATGAAGTAGCTGACACATCACATTTATTAAAGCTGCGAAGCCTTCACGGTAGATGACTTACGACTTTTCATCACCAACAATGGTTTTGCCAGGATGCCTCTACGCTGGGAAGGGATGATTAACAGAGCAGACGGTCGTGTTTAATGGCGGCGCACGACTGATTCATTCCAAAGTGAGTTCACCTTCACTAGCAGGAGGAAAGACTGCAACCAGACGTTTTTTTCAAGTTCCTTTTTTCTAAAATCATTCGTTTTCGATATAAGTTCGAAAGCTCATGTATTTACTACGTGATTCCCAAAGGATATCTAAGTGTGAGGACTGACATCATAAAAAATATTTTCCCATGAGCCGACAGTGCTTTCGTGCTCATCCAAATTGCTACAATATGGAAGCCAAAGCAAGTAAACAAATACGTTTAATAAGTGTAATTACTCCCCATTTAAATAGGTTATTGTCAACTCAGAGTTTCAGAAGAGAAACAGAGGAAAGTAATTAAAACAGCACCAATTGTGTTAAACATGAAACCACTGACATGCTGGGCTATCAGGGCTGGAGCGCCGATGCCCTTTTCTAGAACACAGACGGGGATTAATAGGGCAAATTGTGCTAATGATAACGTGGAAATTGGCTCTGTTGGCCTCGGTGAGGGGAGAAAAACATTTAACGACAAGTTTGTGCAAGCGAAGCTGCTGTAAGGACGTTAGGTGTTGAGCTGCGGAGAACAAACACGGGCTTTAAAAACTCACAGGTGGAGGAGGCAAAAATCATCCCAATGGTGGGGTTTAGATGGGAAAAATTAAGAGACCTAGAATAAATTTTATATTAAATTAACTGAATGATTCCACTTTCGACAGAGAGAAATGGGGACCTGATTTACCCTGGTTGCCTGAAACAGTGAGCAGAACACACGAGCACAGGACATCAGCGAAACGAGTGACAGTGACGCCTGAGAGAGAGAAGCGAAGCAGGTGGGGCGTGGGCTTGCGACAGGTTTCTTCACGGGGTTGGTGTCTTGGCTGCAGTGCGGGCTGGGGGAACCCAGCGGGGCTCAGGGGTCTCCCTGGTTGAGAGACAGGCTGGGGTTCCAGGGAGGCCAGGGCACTGGGGACTGTGGGGTGCTGCCGTGGAGAGGGGAGAGCAGGTGCAGAGAGGGTGTCTCCAGCTGGGTGCAGAGGAGCTCATACGGGTAAGAAAACCGCACAAGGGAAGGCAAAGACCCAATCGAAAGGAAACCGTCCTGGAGGCTAAGACGAGGCAGGAGTGAGTTGTGTGCCCACCAGCCAGGGTGAGAAACAGCCTCCTCCAGGGGCATCAGACAGAACTTTCAAAGAGGTGTCACCTCGGTCGTGGAGCGAAATCACCCCAGAATTATGGCTGCCTAGTCCCACCTCACAGAGCTGAGAACTAGACCTCAGGAGGATTCAGGTGTTTCCATGCAACTTACCTGCATTCCAGGACAGCGGCCAAGAATATGACAGGAATGAAATAATGAGAATCACCCAATCAGGTAAAGTTCACAAGGCCTGACATCTGAAAAAATAATACTGGGCCCACGAAGGAGGAGGAAAATATGGCCCATATTGGGGGAAAAAATCTATCAATATAAACAGATGCAGAAATGACACCAATGATCATTAAAACAATATATGATGGTAATTGCATTCCATGTGCTCGGGAAGCCAGAGAAAATACCGAGAACGCTAACGAGAGACCTGGGAAACATAAACAAGAATGAAATTGATTTTCTAGAAATTGAAACTGTGAGTCGAGCATTAACCTGAAACAAAACCAAAGACACTCGGAGGAAAAACACGAGACTATCGATCAATACCCCTCATCAATATAAAGATATAAAAATTCTTAATAAAATGTTATTCCATTGAATTCAAATGATCATCAGTGGGATTTATACCAGGAATTCAATTTGGTTGAACGTTTGAATAAATCAATCTGTACAAGTCACCATATTAACAGACTAAAAAGGAAAATCCATAGGCTCATCTCAACAGATGCAAAATTCAACACCCATTCTTGATGAGGAAGATTCTCAGCAAACCAGAAATGGGAAGGAATTCCAAAAACGGGCAAAGAACTTGAATAGACATTTTGCCAAAGAGGATGTATGAATTATCAATAAGCACATGAAATGCTGCTCAAATCACTCATCGTTTGGGGAATGCAAATCGAAGCCACACAGTCAGACACTATTTCACACTCATTTAGGATGGTTACTGTAGAAAAAAAAAAACAACCCAGAAGATACCAAATGTTGGTGTGGATCTCGACAAATTGCAACAATTTTGCACTATTGGTAGAAATGTAAAATGGTACGGGATCCCAGTATGTCAGATTAATTTTTAAAACTCAGGGTACCAAGAGTTTGTAAAGATTAGGAACAACGAAAACTTTCACAGCGAAAACAAAGAACTATTTCATAAATATTTTATTCACAATGATCATTTACAGTGTTTTCTTTTCATAAAATCAACACATTAATCCATCACATTTGTGACTACTGCGTTCAATCTGGAGAATGTAAAACTCAGTCCCGTGCTTCAAAACTTAGGCTCTTACTTCATGGAACTTTCAGGATGGCAAAGAAATTAAACATTGTGCTGGGTGTTTTGAAAGAATCAACCATAACCTCAGCATTCTATTGGTTCTCTAGGTATATTTCATTACGAGTTGAATCTGAAATGTCTGTTGCATGCTCATGCACAGAGACCACCGTGTCTGCAACACCTGTGACAGCCATTCGGTGTCCGCAAGTGGGCCCATTTGAGCTACCTTCGATAGTGGCTGTTCTGAGAGGCCGACTCTTGACCAGTTGGTAAACATTTTAATGGCATCCCTGCACATGCACATAAACAGCCATACAAAAAATGAATTGCCTTCTGGATTGTTTTTTCTGAAAAATGCAAATAAAGCTTTTTGTTGGCAGTCATAGACACAACAATTTGCTATAAAAATAAAACATATTTTAGCAGCTGATTTAGAATTCATTGTGCAAAATGACTCAAAATTGGGCATCCCATTCCACGGTTCTTTGAAAGCAAAATGCCACCAAGAAGAAAAAGACAAAGGGACAAAGCCATGCAAGCATGAGTTCCGCCTTTCGGTCTGCCTTTAGATTCTGTGGTTTTTGTTTTGTTTTATCTGTTTGGTGTTTTGCTCTGTTCCATTTCATGTGGTTTGGGTGGTGTGGAAAACTGTCCGTGGACCCCACACTACACTCTGCCCTCGTCAGTGGGTTGGGAGTGCCCCTGCCCGCAGTGAGACGTGAGCTTCAGGGACAAGAGCAAGACACAGATACCCGAGGAGTCTGACCACATTCCGAAAACTGCTTCTCTTTTTGAAACTCTGATGGCTTCGTGTATTAACTTCAAACAGAAAAAAAAAATCTTTTCATTCCCACATGTGTTGCTTTCCTAAGCCTGCCATAACAAATGACCACACACTGAGTGCCTCGAAACAGCAGAAATGTACGTTCCTACAGTCACGGAGGCCAGAAGCCCTGAATTGAGATTTTATCCGGGTTGGTTCCTTCTTGAGAGCTCAGAGAGAGAGAATCAGACCCAGACCCCTCTCCTGGCTCCTGGAGATTCGTTGGCGATCCAACGAATCTGTCCTCTCCAGAGGAGATCCTCTGGCTTGTAGAAGCATCATGCTGACCATTGCCTTTGTCTTTGAGAATACACGGCCTTTGAGTTTTTGTCTTTGTCTCCTCCTTTAAAAAGAAAAGACAAAAGTACCATCGAGTGCCATGGAGTAGGGGCCGCCTTTCTCCACTATGACCTCAGCCTCACTCGATCACATCTGCAACGGACGATTGCCAAATGCGGTCACGTTCACAGGTGAGGGTAGTTAGGATTTTACTGCATCTTTCTGGGGACACGATTCAACCCACGTCATCCCTACAACCCGATCACACCACACATATTTTTAAAATACGTGTCATTGGGTGTAAGCATCCCTTGAAATGCAGAGTTAACACGAGAGCCCGCAGGCAAGCCCCTCGAGGTCAGAGCTGACCACCGTTAGCCGTAAAGCTGGACACACAAACGTTCGTGAGGACGCATGATCCAGAACGGAAGTGACGCCAGATGACTGTCACTCACTCAAAGACACAGCCACACTTTACCCAGCAAGTGCGCAAACTAGAGTCACCTTGCTTTGCTTTTATAGTTCTACTGCAGGATTTGTACGATTAGTTCTTTGTTTGGGTGCTGCTGATAAGAACATGATAAATAGCTTGAAGTATTTCAATACCCTGCTATAGCCTAGAGGTTTATGCACAGGGAATTATGAATGAATCATCTGTGATACCACTTAACATGTGAAAACAATGATATTGAAGAATCAATTTCCCTTTGTTTGAGGAGGACGCAGGAAAGCAGCGCGCACCTTTCGTCAGATGAATTAATCGCTGAACTCATTCAGAATCAAGCTCAGAAACCCTTTGTTCAAGGTAGACACTAAATGTCAGGGGAAAATTGTTTTACTTAACCAATTGTTCTTTCGATGTAGCGCCAGTGAAAGCAGTCCTTGTTTTCTCTTTTTCTTTTAGGATCTATATTTTTCTTGCTACCTTTTGCAAAGATAACCATCTCTAACACTTTGAAAGAGAGCTCATATTTTAGAAACCGTGTTAATATTTTAGTTTCTTAATTTCCTTTCAGGAGAAAAAGATCATGCAGGAAATTAATATCTCTTAAGACAAGAATAGTTAATGGTACTTTCAAAAAGTTAGCCACATCATTTTTGTTAGGATTTCAGCTTCCACGGCCAACTATCTCTTTTCCCTATAGTCTCAGATCAAATCCCTTAGAGGAAGTCCAGTGGTCCAGAGCATCCTTGTACCTAGAAGGTAGAGGTTGCAGCCAGCACAGAGGTTGCTGGTCCGGGATCCTGTGCCCGCTCTAATCCCATGGAGAAGAAATCACCCAGGCAGAGACAGGGCAATGTTTGCCGCAAGCGTGTGGTTGCTCGCAGCAAATGTGGCCACCTCTGCACTCCACTTTCAACTGAGCCGTGCAGACACCTTGACAAACACTTCTAGAACAAAAAGAGTCAGAACTCCTGTTTGTTTTTAAAGGATATTTTAAAAGATTTACTCAATACATAAATCTCCAGGGTGGAACGTAGATCCTTCCTTACTGTATTCATGCAAAGTGCATGTGCCAAGTGCCCTGGAAATGTTAGATGTTGCCATTCACACATGGCAATACGGCAGGTGCGTTAGTCGAGGGAGAATGTCAAAAGTACATGTCACATGGCACGTGTGACAAAGCCCAGTGGCAGAATCATCCCAGCATGGCCTCTTCCCCTCTTTCGTAAGATAGGTCATGTTCTCAATAACCTTAGGAGGAAAAAGTGGAACAAGGAACGAAAGCATTTGTTTACAAGAAAAGGCAAGTAATTACACTTTGTGTGTTAGGCACACAGTGGTCTGACAGCAGCGGCAGAGGGGCCACGCTGTGACTGGAGAAAGCGGAAGTTGCATGAAGCCATCACACCGTGTAAGGAGCCTCTAACACATAGGGGGGAAAGAGTGACCATTTTAGTCCTTGCAGGGAAGGAAAGAAAGAAAACAGCAGAGTCCCCCTCACCAGAGAGAGAGAGACAGAGACAGAGACAGAGGCAGAGAGAGCATCTCCCCGGCACAAGCACAGCCTACCTTGGAACCTGGAGAGGTTTAAGAGTAGTGACGCGTTCACACCTGCGAGGGTGTGGAACCTCTGCAGATGCCCAGGGAGAGCCCCGGGTGGTCACTTCCTAAGAGAAACTCAAGTCCCAGGAGTGATTAAGAAGAAATGCTCCTTCGGGTCCTAAGCAAACCTGTTGGTCCTGAGGCCACACCTCACTGACAACTAAGGACAGGGGACAGCCAGCCGCTACCTGGGCTGCCTGCAGTGACCCCCTGGGGCCTGAGAGCAAATGTGACTCCGTCTGACAAGAGGCTGGGGCTGACGGAGACCCCCCTTCATGTGGGCTGGAGCCCTAATTCCTTTCTCTTCTTCTGCTCTGAAAGTCACCACTGTCTCCTCCCGGGCGATTTCTCCTAAGGACGCTTAGCGAGTGGTCAGCACCCACTAGGAAGAGTCTCAGTGTGAACTGGGCACTTGAGAGGGCAGGAGGGAATCCTGTCCTGTGCTTCTGGTGACAGGGCGTGACAGCCAGCCACGGCACACATAGAACCATAGTCTTGTCTCGCTTAGAAAATTTTATACCATTTCCAATCCCAAAGGGGATTGAGTTCATTTACAAGGGAAGGTGCAATGCAAGATAGCTAAACATGTCATTGGGAGATTTGTAAAGAGCTGAGGAATTATCTAGAAGCAGCGGAAGGATATGAGTCCTACCTGGGAAGAGTGAAGAGTATGTAGGACTAGAGCACGTCACACCAGGACGCGAAGGACAGTTGACAATTAAGAAAAAGCAGATGCAAGGAAACTCTCTGCTCTCCCTGTTTACCTAAAAGCAGGACACAGATGGAAAAGACGAAAGGCCTCCTGCCTCCCCACCTTCCCCTTCTACCAGGGCGAGCAAAGGTGAACCCCTGAAGACAGCTTTAGACCCTGCGTCCGTGTAGAGTACTACCACCGTGTATCTGCGTGGGCGCGCTTTATCAACCAGCCTTACCTGACAGCGGCTTGACTTCTCCCAAGGTGCCACCCTGGAGACTGAAGTCCTTCTCCGTTGCCTGGTTGCTTCTCTAAGAATTCACTGTTCTTTGTTAAGATGACATGTTAGTCAGAATTCAAAGCCACGTCTTTGAGAGCTACTCATTTCCTGGGTGTCCCCGTGTCCATATGAAAAATACACGTTAATAATAAACTCGTGATTGATTTTCTTGTCAATCGGCCTTTTCTTACAGAGGTCTGTTTCCAGCTAAGAATTTACAGAGGTCATTCTTTCCCCATGTGAGCGAATACTAGAAACTACAATTGTGCCTTCAGTTTGGTTCCAAGACTTTTGGCAGCTGAGCAAAAAAAAAAAAAAAGAACAACATCCCTTTCCACAAGTTTCACAAGTTTTCTTTTCCAAAAACAAGAGAAAACATCATCATGATTCTTGGAGAGACTTACCTTTTCCTGGAATTAAACCTAAGGAGGAAATTTTTATATGGATTCAAGAAAGTTGTCCCCGCATTAAAGTGGCTGAAGTCAAAGCTGGCGGAGCTAGACAGGGCTGGGACGAATGAACAGCCGACACGGTTCTGCCCGACACGGAACACGACCTGCACCGTCCCTCACACCGTGTTCACCATGGAAACCACGCAGTGTGTGACAGTAGCTCTCAAAGCCCTTCTTTCCTGTGCCGTGGCGTCAGCCCGGCTCACAGTAACCTCAAACTCCTGGGCTCAAGCGATCCTCCTGCCTCAGCCTCCCAAGTAGCTGGGACTACAGGCATGCGCCACCATGCCCGGCTAATTTTTTCTATATGTTTTTAGTTGTCCAGCTAACTTCTTTCTATTTTCAGTAGAGACGGGGTCTCGCTCTTGCTCAGGCTGGTCTCCAACTCCTGAGCTCAAACGGTCCTCCCGCCTCAGCCTCCCAGAGTGCTGGGATTACAGGCGTGAGCCACCGCGCCTGGCCCCATATTGTCTATTAACAGGTGTTCACAAAGTCAAGCTGTCCCAGTAAATGAATGGTAACGACTCCACACAGAACTGAGTCTACATTAATACATATTCAAACCGGAAGACACCTGATTAGTTCCACGAGCGTGTGGAGCAGAACCGCAGTGGTGAGTTTATCCCGGAAAAGGGCTAGCGTCTTCAGGCAGAGTTATTAGAAAACTTCGAATAGCCTCACGTTTTTTTTTATCATGTTAATGGAAAGATAATTGCCTGATATTTAGTTAGTTGCTCACATCCAAGCAGTAGGGATCGTTAAGATGTCAATTGCTTGCTAAAAATTAATACGTATCAGTAATAAGTGGGTCTGGGGGGAAGGAAATGTGGAAAATGAGATGTGAACGTTAGCGCTGATGATTTTATATTTGCCTTAGACCTCATTCGGATTCAGAGGAGACAAGAGCACAACAGAAAGTATTGTCTAGATCTTTAGGACATTTATGTTTATTTTTGAGGCTGTAATTTGAGAGACCAAACATACTTTGTTACCCGTGGGGACGCTTCCACATCGTTGCCCAATACCAAATAATGAAGAAACGCACATTCCAGAGAAAACACACTAGTACTTTGTGTGAGTGCAATTTTAGAAAGATAACCTTAGAGGGATACTTTCCTAATTTATCACCACCTGGTCATGAATGTGGCTTTACGCTTCTTTGGCGAGTGCCAGCTTTCCCACCATGTGGCAGAGGAACCCCAGACTTCCCTCGTGTGCAGTGCCGCGTTCAGGCTGAACTCTGAGGGGACTCGGGCTGCGCTGCGCCCCAGCCGGGTGACACAGGGACAGCCACCGCGCTGTGCCGTGCTGCTCGCGGGTCACCAGCCGGACGCCGTCATTAGAAACACACACTCTCTCGGTGCCACCGGGTCGAGGGCAGAGTCCTCACGAGCTATTTGTAACCCTGCAGGAATTCTCTGTTGTCGACATTACCGAGGCTTATACAAACGGTCGTTAGGAAAAAGTGACCACGCTGGAGAAAAGTACAGGCTGTGCTTGGCAGTGTTTTTGCCTGGATTCCAAAACAGTGGCGAGGAAGGGGGAGGGGGATGCTCACATTTTTGGAAACTCTCACATGCATAAGGCTGCTATTAAAGTAAAAAAAAAATTAAAAAAAGTCTTGACTGTAATTAATATTCCAAAGTTGTGGGCATCCCATACGTAGCCGGAGGCTCCCACACCCAAACCTGAGAACGTGAACACGTAAATGTCACTGGAAGAAATTTTGCTAAAGCTGAGGTTTAAAAGGAAGGATTTTTTTCCACCCACTTTCCCTTGTATTATGACGTTACAGTTGTTTTTTTTTTTTTCTGTTTACAATCTTGCATGTAGTTTTAAATATTTAAATCAAAATGCAACAAAACCCATTCTGTAGTCCGAAGCCACGGTATACCTTTTATATAGCGATGGCCTCCTTTAAATTTAAGTCCATGGCGTCATATAATCTACCACCAAAATTTTATCTGTCCTCAAAATTCTCGGAAGTTCCTTAGTAGAATTGTACTCTGACACCCCTTGGATTCTCTGGTGACAATCTTTTTATTTTTATTTTTTTTTTAAGTTTTTAGTAATTAAAATCCCTTGGATAGCACTTTAAAGGAAGTCTTACTCTTTATATGAAATTCTGCATCTAACTGGAAATATTCAATGCTTTCATAAGTTTTAATGAGTTTAATAATGTTAATATATTACTTAATAATTGCTTGCTTCCCTAGAAACTAGTAAAAAAAAAATTGTAGCTTTGCCGTAGAACACTAAAAGGCATTGAACAGAATCGTTATGATGTGATCAGAATCTGAAATCCAGTGATCCCGGGTCTAAATCTTGGGCCATCTTTAGCCTTATTTTGGAATTGTGTTCGTCTTCACTCTCTTCACTAGGAGAAAGCTTAATGCCAAGGACGTATAATCAGTACAACATTTGGGCAAATTTGCATGTCATAAAAGGATATGGGTTATTTTAAAACAAAAGAGTATAAAATAATTTATGATTCATAACGTTGTCTATACCCATTTGTTCAAGAATGAACTGGAATCGTATTTGACTAAGGAAATGCGATTTCCTGCGCTGTTCATGCCATGGGAGAAACACTCACTCACTGTGCACCTCCCAAATGTCCTCTTTTAAGCCACGTGTCCTAGGTAACAAGCTCGAACTGCCACAGAGAGTCTCCGCATCTCCTCATATCCCCTTCTCCCAGGGGAGGGATGTCCCAAACCACCCTGTTTTTCCTACCCTCTTTCTGGTTTTAGCACCTTTCCAATCCCCACGTCCTGCGCAAGACAAGTGGCACGTGCAGGTAGGTAGAAATAAATAATGTCAAGACCCCGGCGGGGTGGGCGTAGAGTGGCAGATTCTACCAGGTCAAGTGGCCAGGTACTACTGTGATGAGCATTACGTGAACTTACCGTCTTAAACTGAGCCTGAGGGTGGGCACCTGTTACGTTTCTCAGCATCTGCTCCTGGAATACAGCTGACAACCTTCCCTGCCCTTGGAATTGCTCCAGGGTTACAAATGTAGTAATGCCAGATCTTCCCACAGCTTAAAAAAATAGAGTTGAAATCTTTAACTTCACTTGTCATTACTGAAATCTTGCACAGACAGCTCAATCATTTCGATAAATTGGCATCAAATTTCTCTTTCTGTTCCGAAAAAGGCTTTTGCATAGGACGCCCTAGTAGAACACGGGTCTTTGGATCCGGAATACGTAGCCTCCATGATATTTTTGCAATGCTTCACTGTATTGCTTTCTTTATTTTCAGTTATCTTCCTTTTCTTTTTTCCTTTTTGTTTAAATTTTCCAATCATAACATTTGTCTGAAGTCCAAACTGGTTGATATAGCAACTTTCTCCAGAAGTGAAATTTCACTGGACCAATCACATTTATTACCCGCATAGATGATGCCACTTTTTAGCAAAGACCTACCCATTTCTCACAGCGCTGAAAACTTCATTTTCTGAATCTTCAAAGCAAGGATCCTCCAGTCTCATACTTTCCTTTCTGCAGTTCCCTGAAACAGCTAAACAGGACAGCTACCCCTTTTATTCGCGTAGCACAGAGAACAGAATATGTATAACTCAGCACAGGAGCTGCCATCGCAAACAAAGTTTGTAAAAGGAGACAGGATCCTCGGAGATGTTCCCAGCATGGGGGGCATGTACCGCAGCTCTGGAAGGAGGACAGAGGCCCCGGTTCACACGCAGCTCTCTGTGTTGCTTACTGAGGACTTCTCGTCCAGGTCCTTTCCTTTAAAGAAAACAAAACAGCTAAAATCACATACGTTACCACGAGATATAACAAGAGAGACTCAAGTCAAAGGGAAATGCCACGAGCCAACCTTGGTATTTTTCTGGGTGTAAGATTGAGAAATTGCAGGGAGCCTCTGACAACACACATGTAAATCCCAGAGCCCAGAACACCTGACATTTCTCCCCCAGCCTCTGCCCCTGGCCACGCCTGGGACACGGTAGAAGGCGCCGCAGAGGTGGCAAGGTTCAGAGGCCAGTAGGAATCCCCCTGACACACAGGCGCATCCCAGGAAGACGGGAAGGTGTTGATTTTAATGCAGCGTTCACAATCCAAATAAATACACAACAGAACCCAACAATAATAATAAAAAAAAAAGGCAAAATGCCATTTGTTTAAAACTGGGCAACAATTCCAGTTTTATTTAAAAATAATTTATTTAAAAATCATTTTGGCTACTTAAGGAAAGGTAGTTTGCAAGAGGGCAAAGGTGAATGTTAGGAAATATCACACACACACACACACACACACACACACACACTTTAAAGTAGTTCAAACCTTGACTTTTATATGTTTCTGGATTTAATTAAGAATAAAGACTTAAAAATGTTTGACAACTGAGGTAATTTAAATGTCTGTCTACAGCTATGATCTACCTACCTATCTATCTATCCACCCATGTACACACTCACCCACACACACACATAAATACACAGATTATTTTCTCCTGATAATGACTCATGGAATTCCACCTCATACCAAACTAGATTTGCATTTCAAATTGCAGGAGACAAACAAGACCAGCTTTTACTTTCTCAAACACTAGACATTTGAGACATACTCTGTCACAGAGTACATAAATGACCTTTTATAAATGTTTTGATTTAATATCTCTTGCGATACAAATAGACCAGAGATTACACACATAATCAGACTCATGGGAATCAAATGACATATTCCCAAAAAATTTTAGAAAACAGCTCACTAACGCTCTGTAAAAGATGATGCTGAATTACATTATTGAAGCAGGCTGAGTTCCACGATAGCCTAATATTTGGAAATAAAAAAAAACACATTAACTATACATCATCTGTGTCCTCTCAAAAGAAAAGAAATGCGTGTGTGTTTGTACTTTGTTCATGGAGATACAGGCACGCTGGGTGACTACTGCCCTGTCCTGCCTTCCACATTCCAGGGCGTTTGCCACGAACCTCTGTCCCTCCCTAGATCCGCTGCCTTCCGGTACTTGAGGAAGGTCAGGGGAGTCTCTGTGACAGCTTCTGTGTGACGTGCGTCACCACCGCTTTGTGACCTTTGTCCACTGCAAAGACTACATACATCAGATGTTCCTAGCTAAGAAATACTGAATTGCTTTAATTAGTACAAAATTGTATACAGACGTCATCTGAAACATGACTGACTATGATAACTTTCTCCTGTTATTTGTCATCTATACTGGTTTCCTCAACAAGTTTCTGTCTTATTATTCATACTCGTTTTCTCCATTTACAACATATTTATATAGTTTAGCGATAGAGGCATTTGGAGAGGTCTACTTCCTTAAAGGTTACGGCTGATTTTTCTCAAAGGACTGAAATGAAAACCCGTCACTTGCCCTCCCATAATTTTCAAAAGAGTTGATCAAAACTGCATTTCTGTATGCTTATATCTCGAACCTCGACTACAATACAGGTACTAAGAACGGAGCAATCCATTCCCATGGCTGTCTCATAAGCCACAGCCTTTGTTTGCTCCTTGCTGCATCTTGAGGTTGCTGTTGATTTGCAACCTTGTTCTGAACTTGAGCCACTCCTGTTGCCTATGAAAATGGAACGCATGCAAATAAACATTTAAATCTCACCAAAGTGGCCTTCATCACTTGCATACTTATGCCTGCTATATGGTTCTTTTCCTGTACAGACAAAAATAGACAACCTTCCCGAGGTATGAGGACCGCAGTCCCCAGATGAAATCGTAGGGGACTCAGCCCTACATTCCGGTTATAGCAACCATTCCCATCCTCTTCATTCTCTGTTTTTTGTCAGCCAATTTTTTTAAAAAAAAAAAGTCTTTTTAAAATTACAGTAGATTTAAATTTTCTATTTTTATTTCTTTAATTATCTCTTTCTTCTTACAGAGTTTACATTTTAAAAATCTGCTTTTGTCAAAAATGTTCAATCGAAACTTTTTAGAAACTGTACTTGTTACTGAAAAATTAATCAGCAAAATCAGTGAGCTAATTTTAATGATGATTACTATTTTAATGGGCGAATATTTTTAGCTCTATCTGGAATGCAAAAATGCTCTCTGACTTGGTGAGATTTAAAGTGAGTACAAACTTCGTTATGCCATAGCTAACAAGCACAGATAGCACATTATCTTAATTCAAATTAGACAGATATTTATAGAATACCCCCAGATGCTGCATTCTGGGTAATGAATAAATGATGCACACAGAACACATTCTGGAAAGTGGGTAATGACACCGAACCCGCCGTGGCCGCAGCCAGTTAACCTTCCTGCTGAGAACTGCAACCACTTCGCTCTGTCCCATTTCTCTTATTTTATGAAGAGAAAAATATATCTGTCGATTTAGGTGAAAGCTGTAAACGGCTGTATTATACCTGGTGGGGTGTGTTTATGGCTCTCGTTAATCAAACATGAGTGCCGTGTGTCTACTATTTAGTCAGAGTGGAGACTGGAATTTTCCATAGAGCAGCCTGTTATGAATTGCTATGACTCATAACATGTTCCCATAAATAAGCCCTCCGTGAAATGCGTGTTGTAATAGTCACTGGGTGGAATATCTGTTCCGATAGTGTTTGACCTCAGTCTCTATTAGGTGGACTACACTTTCTGCCATTTGTTTTCACAGTTGAAGCATTAGATGGGACCATAATATTTACTGCTGCCCATTTGTTCGCTGGCGGCGGAATATATTGCGAGGCAGCGTCACTCGGGGACGCGAGGAGCAGGGCGGGCTCAGGAAGGGCGCGTGTCAGGGTTTGTTCCATGTGTCAGCTAAAAAGGCAAACATGCAACTCACTTGTTTCTGGAATAGAGTTGTGAGTGAAATGGTTACGTTGAAGCTTTTTTTTTTTTTAAGTAAAGAAGCTATTCCCGGAGAGAGCAGCCTCTTGCATTTGGAGACCAGTAACAGATGGTAATAATAGCAACAATGACAACCACAACAGTAACAGCCAGGTGACTGTGTCTTATCTGTCCCCAGGTGTCTCACGGCAGCGGCAACCCTGTCCCTTCTGGACACCCACCACTGTCAAGGACAACGACCTCCGGGTGGGAGGGCATCATCTCTCTTCCCACTCGGTCCTTCTCCTCACCCAGAAGACCAGAAAAATGAACAGTTAGGGCTTTTGACTCCAGTGGCAACTGGCCCAAAACTGGAAATATTTCATCGTTGGCAACTGGCATCTGTCGAACAGCACAGAGAGAGAGACGGCCACGCCACCCTCAGCACAAAGGTAGACCCTGAAATGGACCCAGTGGGTCCTAGCCTTCCCTCCTGGGGCAAACACGGAATAAAATTAAATGGGAAAGAGTGATTTTCCTTTCTCTGAGGGACATTTTTGTTAGCAGAGAACCCTGCTGAAAATATTTCTTTAACTTTTGATAATAAATGAAGTAGCCACCTTACTCGGTAAATGCCCAGTTCCACTTTCACGGCTATGATTTTAAATTTTCCAAAGCATCTCATTATTTACAGAAAACATCATATGATCCGTGCTCAGAAGGGGCTCTCGTCACACGTGTCAGGTGTAGCCATCACGCTTGCCGGCTGCTGTGGATGCCACACACGAGTGTACACTCAACCCCCCTGCGTGGACCTGCCCTCCCCTTACTTGAGAGAGAAACTTACCTTTATACACCATAAAAGGGGGAGTTCTACTCTTTGTGCGCAAATACTTACCAGCGAATGGTTTTATTTATATGTCAAAAGAGGACTTTGGTTTGAAATCAGAGGGTAGGTTTCGGTGCTTGTGAAAATAGAAAAAAGAATGGAATGACTTTTCTCCGCTCTCACCTCCTGTATAGAGACACATTGTTTTCCCAGCACAACAGAAAAAAAAAAAAAGAAAAAGAAAAAGAAAAAACAGGAGATAAAGTGAGGATTTGTGACTATTGTATTCAACTGTGACTCATGTATTCAACTTTTCTTGTGTAGCTTTTATAGGCAAGGTGTGCGGAACACAAAGGAACATAAATATTTATATAATAAAAAAAAAACTCTTACATGTTAGAAAAGTCCATTGTGAAAAATATGATAGCCAGCAACTCACCCCCAGCCCTGAAGCCTCTGGTCATGTACTGCATTTGCATTATTTAATTATCTCCATTTCTGTTTTCCTGTTCTCCCATGAGATGTTCACTTAGAAACTCATCATTTGCTTAAACCTACTTGTGGTTCTAAATCTCCCTCGAAGATTTTGACTCTGGGCTGTTAGACACTGTTCGTATTATTAAGCATTTACTATGTTTTCTGGGGACTTGAGGTAAATGGATGATTAAGCCAAACCTCTACCGTCACAAGAGCTTATTAGCTAGTGATTAGGGTTAAATGGGTTCACTAAAAATGCTATAGGACTGGACAGAAAATGTGCTTTGTGTCATGAGAACATAAACAATAGAATGGTCAATTCTACCTGGAAAGCTCAGAAAGTCCTCATAAAGAAAATTATGTTTATTGAAAGTCTTTAAAATTAATAGGTATGTATCAGCCAGAGGAGGGGGAAAAAGGGAATTCTAAGAAAGGGAACAAAAAGCAAATCAACAAGCTCCAAATGCTTGAATCAGCGTGGTTTGTAATCTAAACGTAAGTGGAAACTTCTGTGACCTGGGATATCTGCCATGCGCATCCAAAGAAATAACCGTCTGATTCAATACATAATTTAAAGCATTCAACTAGTTACAAAACAGTTGAGAAACTGTCAGAAGGTAAGGGGACCATGCTCTCTTTTTTGTGCATGTTTATTAAAATTTTTATTGAACCCATACTTATAGAAAAGAAGCTATGTGAATGGCTCTGTGAATTGTCACGAAAGGGACACTCCTGTGTCAGGCCCACCCAGGTCACCCACAGGAACTGCACTGGCGCCTTTGGAATCTCTCCGGCACCCTCGTCCCAGGTCCTCCGGGAGGACAGAGGTGCCACGCCCACAACTCTGTCCCCATCTGCCCGCAGGCTCTGCCACCCTCCTGGGCTGTCAGCACCGCCTCAGTCCCCCACCCCGCCCTGCAGCCCCTTCCCTGCCCCTCGCCCGGCTTCCTGCGTCCTCACTTACAGTATTGAACTTCGCAGTCATCACTCAGACATCTCAGCACTGTGCCTTTAAACGCTGCGAGTTCAGTGTAAGACTCGCTGCGAGGTGAGTTCTAAGAAACGGTTTTCCTTTAACAGTTACCGAAACACAGGGAAGTTATGTCTGAGGGGCTTCACCGTGTCCTCCTCCACGCGTGAGGAGAGGCTGGCAGTGAAATGACCCGTCAGCTCCAGAACATTCGCTGTGCCTGGATCCCTCTAAGGCCTGGCCAAGCAGTTTGCCTATGTCCTGCTCAGCGGCCTGACCCCCGGAAGGCCAGCTAAGGGGGACACAGAGTCAGCTGTCCCACAAACACAAACCGCATGATACTCTCCTCTTTGGTTTCCTATAGCTACTGGCGGAGGAGGATTCAAACCCCCAGCAGCACCTCCTGGCCGTGCCCCTGGCGTGAGCCTCTCCAGACCACAGCGGGATCCGAGTTCAGACCAATATTCCCCTCTGTAATCGCGGCTGCCGGTCCTGGAGCTGGGGAGATGGAGCACAGAAACACGATTGGTGGCCAACAGGAGGTACCTCCAGCCACAGCTTCCCTGGGCATCGCATTTCCAGAACCTGCGCCATGCTCAGGTACGGGTGGCGCGGTACAGGTGAGTGAGCCACCCCGGGGATCCTCAGCCCCAGCAGTGACATAAATGGGTGGCGGGGACGGACCTTCCCACCGGACAGTTTCACAGGGGGCTGGTACCAGTGTTGGGCAGGGTCTTCACTACAGGAACATGGGCCGAAAGCAAGTGAAGGCAGGTACCCAAAGATTCTTCTGCTCAGCAAGGCTAACAGGAATCCATCAGGGCGCAGAACAGGGTCCTTGACCTCCTAGGTGACGACTGAAACCCGTGGGTGTCGCTGGAGGGCTGGCCTGTGTGTGGTAGGACATTCAACAGTGTCCCTGGACTTTACCCACTAGGATGCCAGTGGCAGTTCCCCAGTTGGGGACAATCAAAATGCCTCCAGACATTGCCAGACATCCCCTGGTGAGGATTGAAAGGGCACAAAAATCGCCCCCAGGTGAGGATGACTGGTACAGGAGATGTCCCTAGTGTGACAGGGATTTACGTTGGATGGGACAACATACCTTTGCTTCCTTTTTCACTTTTTAATTAGCTGCTGCCATGCAGAGCCCGAAGAAATAATGAATGGGACTCTTAGTTCTGTTTATTTCTCCTCCATTTGCAAAGTAAATGAGGGCGGAGCTCTGACTACTTGTCGCTCAGCAGAGAGCAGGTGCGACGGGGCTGAGGAGCAAGACCCCCCAGGTTGTAAACTCAACACCTGAGGAACAGGTTCTCATAGCGATTGTGTCTATGTGGGGAAAATTGCATCAGAATAGTTCAAATAGAAAGGCCAAACTGCATGATTCATCTTGGAAGAGTATTTCAAAAAGGGAGCCCTATTTTAAAAATTCACATTTTTATTTTTATCCAGGGCTCTGATAGCTCCGCTAGAGATAAATGATTCCTTCTCCGAGGGGAAATAAGAAGCAGTTTAATCTTGGTCTTCTATTGCTTGAAACCATTCCACCTCTGTGAACTCATTTCATATTTTAAGCTCCCAAAAAAAAAGGACTAAAGAATTTAACAAAGTCCCATGTGACCACAAATTGCTAACAGAACAGCTTGCGATTTTTAAAACGTCCACCTCTCCGGGAAGACACTCAGGGTCATCTACCCCGGGATAGATTTCGGCACAGTTCCGTCCCAATTTTGACCTCATCCAAAGCCTTCATATTTATTTATTCATTTATTTAAAATAGTTTTGTTGAGACTACTTTATTCTAGACATTAGCCTGAGCACTGCGAATGATTCTCTGAACAAAGGGGATGTCAGAGGCCCACACAAGGCCTACAGACCATGAGCGATACCTTCAGGTAACTGGAATCTCACACTTCTAGGGCTGTGACGGGGGCCCAGGGTGCTCTTACGCAAAGGGTGTATAACCTGGGCGGAAGGCCAGGCCAGGCTCCCGGTGGAAGCCGCCTCCAAGCCAAGGCACAAGGAGAAGCCAGCAAGGTGACACGTAAGTCTCCAGCCATGCCGTCCTGAAGGTACTGCTATTCCGAGGTCTCATGTATAACCCACAGACTGGACCCCAAACACTGGCACACTCAGTGCAGTAGGCTGGAAGTCTCACCCGTCCCCAGCAGACACACAGAGGCGAGAGACTCTCGTGTGAGCGTGTGACAAGGTCGCCCTTCCATTCTCGCCGAGGTCCCTCTCCTCCTGGGAACCCCGGTGGCCACTCTAGCTGTGGTCAGTCCCCTCTCCAATTAGCTGTGACCTTCCAAACAGCTCTAAATAGGCTTCCTGTGAGGGTTCTAGGAAACTGAGTGTCAGTGTAGGCATTTAACTATATACTTTATTACTCGTGTGTTTCCTGTGCACATTACATTGACTTTCTCAAACAATATAATGCACGTGTTCTTGGAGGACAGGGAACGCTTGCCATCGTGTTTGTTCAGTTGCTTTGTTTTGCACACTCTCCTTCGAGCCTTAGTCAAACAAGTGGAGGTCAGATGTGCGAAGAAATGACTTAAGCAAGTATAAAATGAGGAGCAAAGAAGCACCCATGAGTCAAAGGAAAATCTCCTGTATCAGAGTGTCCCAAAATGCAATGGCGCACACTGGATGGAAGTTTCTTTCTTGGTCACCTGATCGTCCACAGAGTCATCTCCAGAACCAGGTGACCTGGGCCACTCGCCATCCATGCTCCAAACACGTAATCCTGAGATGTCCAATCCCTGCAACGTACATGCAGCAGGAGGGAACGTGAGGTCCTTTAGCTGTGAGTTGCACGTACCGTGGGTGCTCACGTTCTACTGACGAGAACTTTATCGCATGGCCGAGGGAGGCGGGAATTACAGTGTAGCTGGGCAGCCCTGAGCAGGAGGAATGAGGAGCCGATGCGTGGGGACAAGCAGGGGTCTCCTCCACCAAGCACGCGTCCCTCGACACTCTCAGGCCCATTCGCTCCCTTCCGTTGATCCCTCAGGAGCTCCTCCTTTCTCATCTCCACCCTAAGTGGAGCAGGGGAAACAGCCTGTGCAAAATGTTACTTCTCCAACTGCCTGAAATGATTATCTGGGGTTTGTGCATCTGGGACAGAACAGAAAACTGCTCCACCATCCCTCGACCCCCGCCACAGACCATAGAAAAACAACGGTTTGACTTTTTGAGCTAAGATGAAAGAGCTATGTACAAATAGGACGTTCTTTTTTCTGTGCTTTTAAATGTAAGACATGTGTCAGCAACGGTAACTACAACCTGCAAAAGTAATTTGGTGCTGAGCAGGGAAAATGCACATGAAATTAATTTTCAGTTTTAGAACTTTCAGAGTATTACAAAGGAACAACAAGAAAAATCAAGCTCACATAACCTGATTAGAAAACTGGACGAAGGATTTGAACAGACATTTCTCCAAGGAAGACATAAAAATGGCCGATAAGCACGCGAAAAGATGCTTGACGTCACTAATCGTTAGGGAAATGCAAATCAAAACCACGATGAGATATCACCTCACATGTATTAGGATGGATACTATTAAAAACAAAAACAAAAGAAAACAACAGCAGAAAGTAACGGGAGATCGGAATTCTTGTGTACTGTTGGTGGGAATATAAAAGATGGTGTAGCCACTATGGAAAACAGCATGGTCGTTCCTCAAAAAGTTGAAAATAGAATTACTATATGATACAGAAATCCCAGTTCTGGGTATACATCTGAAAGGAGTGAAAGCAGATCATTGAAGAGATACTTGTACGCCCGTGTTTATAGCAGCATTATTCACAATAGCTGAGAGGTGGAAGTAACCCAAGTATCCTGTGGTCCATCAACGGATACATGAATAAACACAATATAGCTTATTGTGCTTACCATGTAGTTCAAGGATGCTTAAACTTTAGTGAAATGTATGCCTGGTGGCGAAATTATGTCCATCACGGGAGGTCAGTGGAGACACTTAGACGTGAGGCTCACGGCACATATTAACACGTGCCATGTTCTATAGTGAATATTACATTGTCAATGATGCCGATGATACGAGGAAGAAAGGTCGACCTTTATGGAAAAGCAAGTGAAATTTAACATCAGTGTGCTGGTTTTTAAGAATACTTCTGGATGACTTAAAAATAGCCATTAAGCCATTTTGCAGAAGCAATTAGAAAACCTTAGGAGAAAGCCCTCAGACATTTAATCAACATTCCCTACAGCTGGATCCTAAAAGTAACTGTACAGAAAAGCAGTTCTGAGAGAAAATGGGCAATGCATGTGGAAAGATGTGATGGCTTTTCAGGTCTCACCTTGGCTAAGCTGAGCTGAGTTTCCAAGCCTCCTCTTTCCCGTTTGTGTCCGCTGAGGGGGGCCACCAGGGGGCTGCTGTGAGAGATTTGAACAGGGCAAAGGGACAAGTAACCTTTTTTTTTATAATGTTACCCACATTTTTCCTTACTTGCAGGGTTTATTGGAATGCAACTGGCTCCTCCTGCGTGCTCTTTGATTCCTGGGCTAGGTACGTGTGTGCACGTGTGTGCGTGTGTGTGTTTAGCTCCATGACAAAGCATCTGGCTTCTGCAGAGCACCCGTTTGCAAGGGCCGTGGTGACAAGAGCTGCCGTGGGTCACAGGCTTCAGCCTGTGTCTGGGTTGCACCTCGCCCTGGTTTCCCTACGCCCTACGCCCATGTTCTCCTCCCACCTGCCCCCTCTGTGCACTTTGAGGTCCAGCATCAGACACTAAGACGGCAGCTTGGACCCCCCGGAGCTGGCTCACTCGGCCCCTGCCACTGAGAGAGGTCAGATACCTGAACACAGGTCCACACGGTCGTTGTGTTTACTTGACTCAGACCTGACTGATGCAGAGTTTGGTACTGAGAATGGTTCCAGACAGATGGAATCTTAAGGACGAGCTTTTTGAATAGCTTCCGTGTTCTCTGGAATTGGTTTTCTGACCTGGTTGGGTGTAAAGGTACCAATTACCCCATTTCCAGTGGAGAAAGAGGGACCAGCAATCCCAGAATGAGCTGAGAAGACAGTTACTCAGATTGTCACCTCCGCATTCCTGGTATTAGGTGCCTACGGCTGGCAAGGTTCTGGGTGATCCAGCGTTGATTGAGTTTGGCCGTTTGAATGCAAAGGGGGACTATGAAGGGCTGTTCCATCGCTTCTCACTACGCTGGAGAACTCGGGAAGGAAAACGATGAGCTCAGGGCTTTGAATTCCCAGATCAGGGTCTGTATATGGAGACTAAAAGCTTCTAGATTGGCCCTGAAAGAAAATTTATTTCCTGTCGCCAGAGGGCCAAGACTTCTGAAAACGAAATCTGAAGTCTCCTCCTGTGGGTGGCTGAATTGTAGTCAAAACTGAATTCCAAACCTCATGGGGTCTCTTTTATTAGGATTAGAACATTTCCTGGGAAGCCGTGGGGCTTGGGATGCGGACGTGTGAACACATTCCAATGACTGTAGGGACCCAGGGCCCTTAACTCTGATACTTCCGCCTTTTTGCTGGTAGCAGCAGCCCCACCCCGGCCTGAGGAGGTCAGTCTCCCTTTGCTTGAAGAAGCTCTACTGTGCTCCCCAGTCCTGCTGGAGCTTCACTCCCATCCCCTCTCCTGCCTTTAGGCGTCTAATTGCACCCAAGTTCCAAACCCGGGATCGGGTGTGGCACACACCCAACGGGGTTCATGATCTGCTAATCGATCTCAGCAAAACACTAGGGAATGAGAATGGCAGCGTGTCTTAAGGGCGAGGGATTAGGATGGAAAGAATGGGAACCGGGTCATGCTAAAGGCATTGGCAGGAGTTCGCCGATCCAGCGTTTCAGCTCGAGGGGCCGGGGACGTCTCTGACGTTGGTTGGCTGTGTCACAGCTCCAGCTCCTGCATACGCAGAATGAAGCAGCAACGTCAGAACGCTCTTGGTAAACTGCAGAGAAAGACACCCTGAGGCTCAGAGAGATTAGAATGCGGAGTGAACCCACCACTGCCGACTGCTCAGCCCCCTGAAAGTGCCTTCACCTTTGCTGGGCCTCACACTTGGTTGGCAGCCATGAAGTTACCAACTGACCTGACCCATCGTGAACTACCTACTGTGGACCCACCAAGCCAGACCACCGTTCTTTTACTTCCCCAAGGACTTTCCTATACGCTGTTATAACTCAGGAAGACAGGCGAGACAGATCCCACTCCTACTTTTCTGAGTTGAGAAAACTGAAGTTCACTTGAAATATGCATTTTCGTGTTGAGAAAAAATGGTACGTGAATCTGTTTAGCCATCACGTTGGGTAGCTGAACCATCAATGTAATAATAGATCAATAGCACATTTCCTCAGTTACAAGCAGTGCATTCGGCCACATCTGAGGATAAATACTATGCAAGAATAGTTTAAGTTACAAACTTAAAATGCTCTGAGTAAGGAAGGTCGTGCCAGACCACATGAAGAATATATCTGTGGTAAAAATACATCACAGCCTGCATTACACAGAGTAAGTGAGATTTGTGGGAAATAACTTGCCCTTTTCTTCTATTAAAGGGCAGTATTTCTGAAAAAAAGTGCGGTTCAATTTCCTCTCTCCACGCTGCCTTTTTAAAATAACATAACACAACACATAGTTTGACACGACTCCGCATGAGTCAGAGGCCCTTCTGAAAATAAGACCGGACCACATTCATGGAGACTGAATCACCTCTAACCTTCCGAACTTGGTGAGGATTACTAATCAGGACATAGTTTCATTCCTAAAATAGTATGGGAAAGTTCTGACTTGGACAGTTAACCCAACATTCAATCAATTATACCATGGCTCTACCTCTAAACAAGGTCTGTTTTCCCTCTTTTCTCCTCTCACCTGGAATGAAGGAAAACCCATGTGAAAACTACATGCTTTCCAGTATAAATAAAAACTTCTCATCTCCAGAAAGTAAGCAATGATTCCCAAGATGATTTTTAGAAAGAAAAAGAACAAAGTAGCCTATAAAAGTGTGTGAACTCTATTCACATTAGGGCCTCCTACAGACATTTGAAATCTGAGTGATACCAAATTCTCTGGGTTAATTATGCCAGAAAAACAGCTCCTTTTGTATAGCCAGGGAAAACTTTTTTTTGGTAAGTCAAACAAAATTCAGCATTTCTTTTTTTTGGATAAAAAATGGAGAAAGAGAAGCACATACCGCCAGTGCATGCATCCGAATCCGTACTGCCCTGCACACCATGCTCTGGGAATACGTTTACATTTCCGTGATTCTTTATGAAAGCCTAAAGACTTGTGCGTTTTACAAAAATAACTCTAGTATAGTAGGACAATGAAACTTAAACCTGAGCTTCTGGGAGATCTGGACTGGATTTTTTTTTTTTTCTGACAGACTGAAGCTTTCAGTTTCTTTATTTGAAAAATGAAGATGGATGATGTTAGCTTCAAATGTGAATAAAACAAGTTTATAGGTGTGGGCAATGTGTGTCAGGTTCTGAGGACTGTGCACTTGCTAAGTGCGATTGCTGTGCCTACACCAAATGCAGAGCTATTGTGGGCAGCCTGCCCGTCTAAGGGATGGATTTCTCTTATGCACTGAGAGTGTCCTTTGCGAGGGGTCCAGATGGTAAAGGACAGTATTCATTTGTAAGCAACAGCCTCTCTGGGAGCCCGTCTCCCCCAGGCGTTTGGTTCATCAGCCTAGGAGCAGTGATCGCTTTGAGCCGCTGCTCTGAGCGTCCTTCCAACCCTGTGCTCTCACCCACAACCGCACTGAAACGCATCCAGGCTCTTAACTTCAGACATGATCTCTAACCGCTTCCCAGACACCCAGCTGATCAAGTCACAGAGTGGAGGAAAACATTCTCAACTGCAATAGTCATCTTCCAGGTGCGCCTCCGTTCTGCACAGACCCACAAGGACACATCCTGGGGGGAAATGACCGCATGTTTTGCTCCTATTCAAGGTCCTGTTGACAAAAGCAACCGACCCAGGTGTCCCCCTGAAATTGCCACCACGGTGACCTTCCTTAGTCAAAAAGAAATATCAATATTATTGTGCCTCTCATCTCCAAGGCACCTCTGAAGCCTCCGTCTTCTCAGAGAGTTCGGTGCTGCTCTGTTTCACTGGTAAATTAAACCAAGTTATAGTGACAGAATTTAATGGTAATGATAATAATAATAATGATCTTCTTTCTGTTGCCCACCTTTCCAGTCCCATTCCCTGGTCTTCCCATACCGGGACAGGATGTCTGACAATCCCAGGTGCACAATGATCTCCATCCCTTCCGCTCTCACCTGCCCACCCCGACTCCCGCCGGCCCTGATTCATGCAATCGCAGTAATCTGGGGGCAGTTCAGCTTTCTTTGCATGCAGGCAAGCTTTATCACAGCTTTAATTTACTCAGAGGAGTGAAATGAAAGAAAGAGAGAGAGAAAGAAAGAAAAAACCCGGAAGCACACCAAGCAAATCAATAAATAAGTAACTGTGCAAAGTCTCCCTGTGGTTGTCCGACCAGGATGTTGGAGGAGGCAGGTGGGGCCGCAGAGGCCAGGCTGCCTGGACAGGGGGAGACAGGAACAGCCCCGCGGGGCCGCATCTGGGCGGGTGAGTGTGTGAATGGAGCTCAGCTGGTCTCCCACACAACAGGAATTCCGCCCAAAGTATGTGCTCTGGATGGGAGGACAGGAAAAAAATGTGTTTAGAATATCACTAAGGAAACCCAGATACATTATCTCTGCTAGGGCACAGAAGACAGTAGAGTCAGTGACTGTCTCAGAATGACTAACACAGAGAACATGCTTTAATGGTGTGGGTGAAGCAGGGAAATTAAAAAAAAAAAAGGGGGGAGCGGAAATATTTTTAATGCCGCCAGAAGAACAAGGCTTCTCCCTTTTCATAGCACCGGGAAAAGTTTCCGTTGCTTTTTTGTTGTTATTGTTGTTGTTTTGTGTGTCTGTGGCTTTTGGTCGGCACAGAATAGGTGAAATCAAAGCATTCTGTCTTTCCGCTCCAAATTTCTGGCTGGTATAAATCCACCTTTCAGATATCAAAGTGCTTTGACAACTGTAAGACCGTGTGTTTCCATGCGTAGTACACAGTTTTAAGAGTAGGCTTTGACCACAGACATATGTTTGAGCTAACAATTGGGAAGGTGTGTTTTGACCTCCAAACTCTTCCTCCAAGTGGACGTTTTATGTGTGCGTGCGTGCAGAGACTCGAATTTTCCTTAGTAGCTTAGTTCCATTTTAATGCCAGTTAATTCTTAGCCTTCTAACAACACAGAGAATTGCTTTCTAAAAGTAAGTTGAAATGTATTTATATTTGTGCCGTGTAGGCATATCCTTTAACAGATCGGCCATTATGAAGATGTAGCAGTTAGAAATGACGATCGGCTGCACCGTGATGACTTTGCGGTCGGTCGCTCCTGGTGGGGTATGTGGTGTGTGATGATCATTCCGTTGTGGACCAGCCTGACTTCAGTCCGTCTGCGCTTCTCCGGGGCTACTCCACGGTTGCGTCTTCATGCTGTCACACCTTATCGACTCTCATGCTGTGGCATTTTGGTCACAGTGTTCAACATCCCAGCTATTAAGATGTAAAGATATTAAGTCCTTTTAAAATCGCCAACATGGAAAAGTCCATAATCTGCTTTTTAATCCAGTAGCAAAATGACTCAGTTCAAGCAAGGATCTCACACGCCGAGGACGGGTTTGCTGCGTGTGTGTGTTACACGTGATGGCGAATCTTTCTGCTGTCTCTTGGAGCAACAGTAAAAGTCGCGGTGCTTTTTACCCACACATGTTCATGGCTGTGTCTTCACCGATTACACCCATGCTTCTTGTATTTGACTGATTCCTTGTTCTTTTTGGCAGACTGCTAGAAACAGATGTGGTTCCAGAAAACCAGTGGCTAACCCATGGGACTCAGAAAGAGGTGCGTAACCCAAGACCCTACACCGTGTTCAGTAGAAACGTTTGGTTCTTGTTACTGAGATGCCTGGAGGTTAATCGGCATGACAAGCGTGAACTGTCTATTTACTGGATATAAAAGAACTGCCCCCAAATTTGTTAGCATGGTACACAAACTGAATTCAAGTCCTTTAATGTAAAGGCTAAAGAATGAATTAATAATTTAATTTTTAAGAAAAAGAAATAAACCAGGATAATAAGATAAGCTTTGTAGATAATAACAATCACACATTACGGATTCTGAGATACAATTTTCTACTGTATGAAACCTTTTGAAGTCTTAACCAAAGTAATTTTCTCTATTTTCATGAATTAATTGATTTTAAACCATTTATCAAGCATCTATGCTATAATAGCTATGATATGAATTGATACACAAACACAAACATGCATTGCTTAGTGGTAGGAATTGTAATAAATAATTCTGGCCCTTTAGTTAAAAGTCCAATCTAGAAGACAAATTCCAAAATATTAAAAAAAAAGAGAAAAATCTTGTTTTTATTCATAATGTGTGTTTGAACATAAAGGTGGTAGTTACATTATCTAAGAGAGATGTATGTTGAATATCACTAGATAAACAAGAGGATCTGACCCCAAGAAAGAACGACCATGTAGTACCGAGATGCGCTTTTTAATGGGCCCTTGCAGTACTTAATAATCATTGTGTAAATACACTTGAAATAAATTTCAAATAACACACTTCAAATTAAAGACCATGCAGATGAGAGTGTTTTACTACCAATATGCATCCATTCATACGCCATAAGATTGCAAAATTGAACACTTACACAAAAGCATTTTAAAATGCCCTGATTAAAACCATGCCTTCTCCAAAAATACAACATTCTTAAGGACTCTGACAGAGTCTTTTTCTTGATTAGAATACAAGCAACCCGGAGAGGCGTAAGCAACAGAACCAAAAATTCATACATTGATTCTGTGGTTCTATTGAAGGCAAAACCAGCTCACCAGTTAAATTATGCTTTGCACAGCTCTGAGAACTAAACAAGGTTTGTCACCCCAGCCCTCCCGCCTCCCACCCAGGTTTCTGATGCTCTGAGTCTGTCTCTGTTTCTGTATCTGGGATACGGTGATCTTTTGATGAGTTTCTTTGCTTGTTGTACAGTAACAGGAATGGGCAGTAACATCATCTACAGCAGTTAATTTGGAGTTTATGACATAAAACTGTTGACCAGAAATACGTCTAACAAGTACAAAAGCATGCAACCCAATTTACGTCAGCAATAAGAGCGTTTTTCTACTAACTTGCAGAGTGCTGAAGGTCTGCTCTGGGGATTCGTTTTCTAACCAGCTCGCACAAAGATGAAAGGAAAACATGTATCTGCTATTTTTCAGCAGGCAAAGGACATAGACTACTCATGGGAGGGTTAATTTTGAGGATGACAAAAAATGTGAGATACATTTTATATAGCAATATAGAATTAATTTTTGCAGAATGGGTAAAAATACAGACACAACCCACGATTTTCTGCATCATGCAGTAACGCTCCCTTAGCTAGGACACGTTATTATGATTATGTCTTGCTATTGCTCTCCATCGTAACAAACATGTCAGAGAATATATGTAATCTTAATTTTCATTTAATTTGCGTCATGTTTTGACTGTCAGCTTAGAAGTTAGACAACACCTCCGAGAATAAAATCAAAACTATTTAGCAACCGCCGTGGCATAGGGAATGAACAATCCACAAAGACACGGGCTGAAAACACCAGGAAAAGCACACAGGGGTGACCTGACTGCGTACGAGCCTTGCATGTCACCAAAGTAGTCCTTAAACCATCACCATCTCACCAAGCCAGTTTGTGCTTCTGCCGAATGAAGTTTCTTGTGTCTGGACTTCTCCATCCATTGGAATCTGCAGAGATTTTTACATCCCAGCACGTTTGAGCTTGGATGCGTTTTGTAATCTACGGTAACTTGGATTCCGTGAAATGTGATAACTCTCGCTCCTTATACCATCAATAAGTAGCCTTATTTGTCAACAGGAATGTCTCCTAGAGAGACATAAATACGCAAACGCTACAGAAAGCAAGTATTCTGGGCCATACTTCTCCTTGATGAACTCAGGTGTTCTCTTGCTCTCCCCGTGACTAGACAGAAACATACTTCATAGCAAAACACATTTATCACCTAAGCGGTGAAACATTGTCCAGACGAAAGAAAACAAGGGAATTCTATAAAGTAAGACATCAGAAATGATCTGGAGTCTTCTCAAAATGAGTTGGTGTTTTAAAACGTTTGGAAAAAAAACATACAGACAATATCTTGAAATAATAAAATTAGAAAGACAAGTGTTGGTTTTCTGGACTTTTAACAGTAATTGTTTGTTAGTAAAGAACCTTGAGGTTTTTCTTTAAGTGAACAGATGAAGATACTTTGTAATTAACATATTAAATGCTTTCTGAAAAAATACTATATTTAAAACAAATTTTCCCTGAAATAGTTTTAGAATGTTTCTCTCCATCCTATTTTCACTGTTAAGCAAATATTTTTTACATAGAGCAGAAAAATTAATAAAATAGCGTGTAAATATATTTAAATTAAATGTGATATCATTGCTTCCAGTACTTGCTAAGAACAATAAATAATTTTCTATAAAGTATAATTGTAACCTCAACAAGCTTGAATGATGGTTTATGATTTTACATTCAGACCATAGATTTGATTTTTTTGGTGAAGTATTTTGAAACTTTCATAATATCACTATTTGTATTTTATTTTTTGAGGCTCTAATCTATCTGTACACCTAGACACATGGAAATAATCTCAGAACTCAATGTTAGCGTCTCCTGCCTCTATATCATGAACCTAAGGTCCTTTGTTGCAGAACATGAGACCATGCTGAGAATCAGGTTTTCCAGGACATGATTAAGAAGTACTCAGCAGATATTGTGTGCACCTGTTTCATAGTCTTTTAGAACTATTTAAGTGCTGAGAATCAATCTGTCAAAATTGCTAAATCTCACTGATACTCTCTTGAAAGCTTTATACCGATACTATAAAATCTTTAATAATCTCCCAATCACTTATTTCATCTCTAAGGGCTTTGATAAACTCTGACTCTCTTCCCCCCCCCCCCAAGAAGGCAGTCATTTATACTTGCTGTTTTCTAAACAGGCTTTTTGAAAGCAAATGTCTTTACCAAAATAAAGGCATTATGTTTAAAAATTGTGTCTTAACCACATGCTTCATTTGAAGACGGACACATTTCTGATTCCTTAGGACTGCTGCTCCTGTAACGGCTCCCTCGTTGATTAAAAGCCTACTTGGATCTCTTGTCAGCTTCTAGCTGGATGAGTCAGAATGAAGGGTTAGGTGTGTTCTGTTGAACATTATTATTATTCATAGAGTTTTTATGCCTGATTACTGATGGAGCCTGATAGCTTTTTGACGTGACACACTGTCAGGAAAAGGAAAAACAGATGCTCCGGAGTCGCGCTGCGGGATTGCTGAGGCAGTTTGGAAGAGTAAGCGCCGTCAAAGGCAATCAAACTAACGCCTGAGTCTGCACACACCGTGAGTCAAGGCATCTCGGCAGTTCGGAGGTGGGAAGTTCTGGTGACTCAGCTCTGGCAGGTGACAACAGTGGGGATTCGAGTGTCACACACACTCACCAACCATCCTGGTCGTACAGTTGAAGATTTTGTCCAACTGGAAAGATTGGATTGAAGATTTTGTCCAACTAGAAAGATTTCAAGGTTCAAACCCCCGTGAAGCAGTATGGATTCATGCAAAGCTCACAGCCTGGTGGGCTAAACAATTTCTAAGGAAATTATAAAATCTAAGAAAACAGAAGGCTGAAAAAACGTTTCTAAACTGTGACTTACTTTATAAATTCCTGTAAATAAAACTCTTGCCTGGAACACATTTTGTGTTTCTTTGGGTAGAACACTCCCACATGTCCAGACACGTGTTATGCAAGATAAATCAGCGTAAAGGCCACTGTGAAAAAAGAGAAGGAAATCTGTGAAGCCGTAGCTGCAGCTACGCCCGCAGCAGTGGTGGTTAGGTTTTCAGGGAGTCAAAAGTAATACCTGGATTTTAGACCGTGCAGGGTCCATGCCCACTATCCCCTGAATTGTGCAAGAGTCAACCGTATTACAGTTTAAAACAGTCTTTAAAAAAATACCTTCAAAAAGTAAAATGGTATTTCACACTTGCTAGTACAATTTCAACACATAATTTTCTTCAGCATAAATATAAGCTATGTTACACCAGGGTTTTCTACTTGCAATAAATCACATGTTATTCATATTTTACTCTGGATACAGCTCTTCGTGTGAAATTGAAATGCTTTGTTTTTAGCTAAGAAACATCATAGAATTTTTTTTATCGATATTTTACTTTTACTCCCTTTTTCAAAAATATATGATACTGTTTTCTTCTGGTAGAATGTTTCATGTAGGAATAAAAGCTTTAGTTAGCAACAGGCAGCCAGCAAATGGATTAATAAAATATTAGGGAGGGCCGAAATACTCCTCTTTCTTATTACTGGTATTTGCATTTCTCTAGTGGAACTGATGTTTATCAAGACAGAGCCTCATTCCCTGGACTGATGACCCTGGCTTGCCGTCGCTTCACGAACAGGAGCAAGACCAGCCTCTGGTGACGTTCCTGACGATATAAACATGCCTTGGAGGTATCATGGGTTCGGTTCCAGACCATGGCAATCAGGCCAATATTGTAATGAAGAGAGTCACACAGATTTTTTTGGTTTCCCGGCTCACATAAAAGTAAGTTTTACACTATACTGTCGTCTATTAAACATGCAATAACATCATATCTAGAAATACAATCTGTACACATTTGTTAAAAAAATACTTTATTTATGAAAAACCCCAACCACCACCTGAACCTTCAACAACTCACAACCTTTTGGCTGGCGGAGGGTCTTGCCTGGATGTCGATGGTGCTGACTTCCAGGGTGGTAATTGCTGAGCGTCAGGCGGCAGTGCCAATTTATTAAAATAAGACAACAGTAGAATCTGGCACGTAAATTGGCTCTTTCACGAAAAATTTCTCCGTGGCATGTGATAATAATGTTGGACAGCGTTTTACATGCAGGAGGACTTCTTCCAAAATTGGAGTAAATCCTGCTTCATCAACGAAGTTTATGTAATATTCTGAATTCTTTGATGTATTTCAACAATGTTCACAGCATCTTCACCAGGAGTAGACTCCATTTCAGGAAACCACTTTCTTTGCTCATCCGTAAGAAGCAACTCTTCTTCTGTTCTAATTTGACCAAGAGATTGCAGAGTCTGTGACTATGAGCCCACACTGAAAAATCTGACAGAAAAAAAGGAAAAACCATTATAGAATGTAATAATCTAAAATGTTGTTTTATTAAAATACTAGGCTACTGTCAGCATGATTTTTATTATAAAATGAGACACACATGTAGGGTTAGAGAGAAATGAAAAAGCAAAACTTGAAATGTTTTTCATTTCTCTCTAACGTGTCTCATTTTTTTTTCTGTCGGTAAAATTTTTTTAAAGAATGGTAAAGGCTGCTACCTTCCTGAATTTCAAGTTTTTCCCCTCTAGTTCTTATAGCAAATTAAAATAAAATTAAAGGAGCTCAATATTTGAAGTAAAATCATTTTTTATTAAAAATAATATTTTTCCAGTAAAAATGCTGTCTTTAGCAAAATTTTGTTTTATTTGGAATGCGTAAAGCTTTTAGTGAAATACTTCTTTAGATATGTCTAAAGATTCTTGATCACAATTTATCATGATAACCAAAGCATCAATGGTATCTTATACCTTTGAATTTTTCAACGTGGGCTCATAGTTGCAGACTCTATAGATGGACAATTGTCTCAGGAAAGTGGCAGAATAATTGAATTGTAGAAACAAGGAGTAGAAACTGTCTTGTAAGAGAAGGGGAGATTCCCATAAGTCGAAATGTTATCATCCAAAAGGCAACCTCGTCTATTAAGGGATGTTCTGCAACCCCTCACGTAACATCGTAGCTGCTGGGACGGAAACAGTGCTTTTATAGGACACGTGTAACTAAAGGCAAAAAACTCATCTACAACGAAAGGAACTTTTCAATTAAAAATGTAGAAAAAATTATTCAGAAATACTGTCCCCTTGTAAAACTGGAAGACTTCACTGAGACTCTAAGTGAAGCTTTGCAGGGTAATGTAATATGGACAGATTCTCAAATGTAACAAGACAGCATCTAATTGTATAATGAGTCTTTTCTTCACTATGTGGCTGTGATATAATCAGATTTAGGGATTATATGAAACTATCCAACTGCAGGTTTTGTCACATTAAATTGATGAGAAAAATTATGGCTTAAAGAGACCTTGTGACATATTAATAAATGGGTATGGTCTGTAAGGAATATTAACAAAACCTGTCTGAACTAGATTATAAATCTCCAGTGAGTTTTTAAATTACCCATGCCTCCTGGACACAGAAACACAAACTACTGGATTGGTCTCAAAGCTGTATTTCTAATGCCTTAATGCTTTTACATTCCAAACATCTTCCCGGAAGTCATCTTACTTCAGCAGGGCTCTTTACAACGCTTACTTGGAAATCACTGTCTAATCAAGTTAATGCTGCCTCTACTTTGTAACATAATTGCAAATACTCTTATGAGATGCCTTTCGACAAGCAAACTCTGAAAATAACTGTGTCCAGGGTCATTGCAAAAGACCCCGACTTGTGCCTATGGACTGGGATGAAAGGTATATTCCAGTTACAGCAAATGATGATGCATTACTCTAGAACAAGGTATTGAACCTCGAGAAAAAGCCAGAGAAAATGTTAGAGAGAAGGAGAGTAAAACAGCAAATCTCAATGTTAAACTCAAACGGAATCTGTATATTTTATTCAGACTCTAACTGCCCTGTCTGTGATTTTCTGAGAAAGGTGTATCAAACTCCTCTATTGTGATTTTTGTTTTACAGATGTGTTGCTATGATTTCTGTGCATTTTTGCTTGATGTATGGATACACTGTGAAGACTTTCATATCTACCTGATGAATTGTGCCTTTTATCAGCAGAAAAGTTACTCTTAAAACCTAATAGTTTCTTTTAGCACAACATGCGTTTTCACCGATATAACTGTATCTTCTTTTACTGGTAAGTATTTTCCTGATATATACTTTTAGTTTCACACTTCTGTGTCAGTATATTTTAAATATTTTTAATTGGAATGATACATACAATTGTAGTATTAGTCAGGGTTCTCCCAAGAGAGAGATTTAGTTTTAGGAATTGGCTCACGTGGTTACAGAGGTGGTAGCCCCTCCAGCCGGTATGGTCGGCCAGCAGGCTGCAGACCCGTGGAGAGATGATGTTTTGGTCTGAAACATTCTCTCCTACCAGGGGGAGGTCGGTCTTTTTGTTCTATCCAGACCTTCGGATGATTTGATGAGGCCACCACGCTAGGGAGGGTAATCTGCTTTACTCTGCAGATTGAAATGGTGGTCACATCCAGAAACACCCAGAATAATGTTTGATGAAATATCTGGGCACCTCATGGTCTATTCAAGTTGACACAAAAAATTAATCGTAACAGTTGTTTTTACCCATTCTAAAAAATGTCTTTCTTTTAAGAAATGATTTTAGTTTTTTATGTTAAGATTAATGACTTGTTTACAATCCACACATCAATACTTTGTCTCGATTGTCTTGGGACTACTGCATTCATTTTCTCTTCTCCTTTAAGGTTCTCTTCCCTTGCCTTCCTTGGATTGTTTAGATTCCTTTGTTTGCCATCCTTCTCCTCCACAGCTTTTACTGAGATCATTTTCCTTTGTGGCTGTCCCCTGGGAGCTTTGATATCTATGCTTTTAAAAAGCACCTTTTTGCATTTTGTCTAAATATTGTCTGAAGTTAAACAATGTATGTATCATTTTCCCGACAAGATACGCACTTTTACGTCAATCATTTCAACCTCATTTCACACGTTATTTTAGTTGGATATTTTAATTGTACTTCATCTTAGGCACGTCAGATTATTCATTGATATTATTATTTAATTTCGTGGTCAATGCTTAGAGTTTTCTACCCATTGATTTGCTTTCTTTTGCTTCTCAGTGATGTATTAGAGCTTCTCATCACATCTTTTATTTCATCTTTTTTTTCTCTTTGAATCTCTGTGCTACATTTTCGCCAATGGTAAGTACATTTTTTTCTGTTTGAATCTCTGTGCTACATTTTAGCCAATGGTAAGTACATTTTTTTCTCTTTGAATCTCTGTGCTATATTTTAGCCAATGGTAAGTAAAATTTTTTTCTGTAACGGGCTAGATAGTTAATATTTTAGGCTTTGTAGGCCACTTGGGTCTCTGCGAAAGCTACTCAGCTCTGTCGCTGTAGAATGGAAACAACCATGAACAATACATGCTTGAATGGAAGTGGCTGTGTCCTGATAAAACTTTATTTGCAAAAACGAAAATGGAGGGGGCTGGGTTTGGCCTGCGGGCTGTAATTTCTGGCACCTGTTATAAATGAATTTCTCAGTGCTTTCTTCCAATTCACTGTGTTTCCCTTTGACCTAGTCCCTTTGGCAGAGTCTGGAGTTCACTTCATGTGTTTTTGTTTTACATAAAAACATTTTTCATGTCCAAGATTTTAACTGAAAATAATATGAAATAGTGAGAGCACTGGATTAATTAAGTGGCACTGTGTGTATGTAATATTTATACAACACACAGAAACCGTGAGTGTTCGTCACATTTATGAAAATGCTGATGCATTTTCTTTCATTTTAAAACAGAGGATTGCAATAGCTCCGTAATTTGGGGTTTATGTATAAAATGTCTTCCTCTACTTGGACTTTTGAGCAATACCTGGAAACCTAACATATTTTAATTTTTCTCTAATTTATTTTCTGGTAAATCCTGACAGTGAAATGAGGTTTAGATGCTGGTCAAAGCCAAATGAAGGTGTGTGTCAAATGATAATACATTGGAAAACTTAGGCCATAATTGATGGATTTTTTTCTCTAAAAAGAAATAAAATCAATAGTCTGAGACATTACTGAAAACGAATAACCGGGAGACAGGAGTTTGCATACTGTTAAGAATATGAGGAAATTCAGTATAGTTTAAACCAGCATCAGTTCAACCAACTTTTTTCCTTGTGGTGTGTGGCTCTAACACTTTGTTGGGGATTGTGTTCTTCTTCCCATTAACTTCCGAGTCTGGATTGTCCTAACCCTCTCCTTTCATTAGATGATGCGTCATATATGTCTCCTCGCCCTGTCTGAGCCGTGTGTGTGGCTGGTCCCCACCACATGTTATAATGATAATCTCATTTGCTGAAAACCCATCTCAGAGGGCAGAAGTTGATAACAACATGAAGCACTCAATTGTTAGAACGCCTTTGGTGTTACTGCTTTGTAATTCGGCGAGTAATGCTGCGCTTGCTTTAGGGTTATTCTCTGTGGCCTAATAGGATTATTAAATCATTAAGAAAAAGCTTCGGTCATCACAGTAAATGTTGAATACAAACTTACACCCAGACAGAAAGCTCACAACTCAGCAGTAGATCCTGACGGCATTTGTTTATTTATTCATTCATTGTTTCTTTCGGAGGTATTTATTGAACACCAAACACATACCAGGCACTGTGTTAGGCACTGAGGACAGATGGGTCACCAGCTCAGACACGTTTCTTGCCCTCATGAAACTTTAGACTCTTGTTGTTGCTGTTTAACATTCAATGTACCATAATTACGTATCCTGGGCAAGTAGTCACCATATGGGTTTTTTCTCAGTGTCTTATTTTCCCCAAGAAATAATATGCCTATTAGAAGAAAATGGGGCCGAATAAAGTGAATATTTTTATTCATTTTAAGCACAAATTAAATATGTTTCCTTCCAATGTATATTTGATCAATTGATATTTAATCCATACATAATGCATAAGATGTTCTTAATACTCTCTGAAATTTGAATAAAAAAAGACATAGTTGCATTTAAAAGGCAAACAATCTCAATATTTTAGAATAAATGCTGCCTGCTCTACAAAGGCTCATTTGTAAGAGCAGAATCAACTTATTATTTTCTAGGAGAAGGGAAATCTTTCCTGAGTAATATTGATAAAATTTTATTCCTTTTGAGTTTTCCAACCTTGTTTAATCCCTTTTGAAGTACGTTTCAAACTTACAATTGAATTTTCAATTTAAAGATAAGTAATACCTAGAAAGTATATTTGCATCAATGTGCTTATGTTTTTTGCTAGCTTTGATAAAAAAAAAATCTGTATTTGCACTAGATTTTTTTTAAAAACCACTTTTTTATTTAGGTTTTAAATATGATATTCTTCATATGGGAAGCTATAGATCCAATATCACCAGCATTTGGATTATTTCTTCATCAGTCGTGATGGATTTATACCGTCTTATTTCAAATAATTTATAGGGTATGGGGCGGGGCTGACAAAAGGAATCTGTGGTTAAGAAACACCACATGGACGGCTGCCCCGGAAAGCCGTCATTGTGTTAGACCCTTGGTGAGGGCGCTTTAACCCAGTCAACCAGTCAGTTAGTTTTAATTATGCACTTAAAAAAAAAATAAACTAAAATTTCCACAGAGAGAGGAAGAGCATGTTTATAACCAAATACGCCGAGGCCGCGTCCATGGTGTAGGGAGGAGAGAGCGGCGCGGGTGCTGACACCAAACCTGCACCTGCACCGGGGCCCACGGAGGGAGCGCAAAGCTGTGTCTTCCCGCTGCCAAAACGCGTTCCAAACCTTCGCCTGCTGCTCGCGTGTTTAGAAGTTTCTCACTTGGGAGGAATATGCACACTCATTGCCTTAATTACCACTTGAGAAAGATCTCTGATCCCGATTACCCACCCATACCCGAGCTTCAGCATTTTAGTGTCGATGTGATATTTCTGTAAGAATGTCGAACTTCCAGCTCTGCCCTGTTCTAGTCCTGCACGGCAGGGTCATAGCCACACTAGACACCTTTTCTCCATTCTTTCTGGCACACGCACTATTCCAACAGCCCACTAGCAAGGTCCTCTCTCGCTTGCTTGTTTTGTTGTTTTCCCTCTTCTTTTAACTCTTCTGTTCAGCTGCTGCATTAGGGTTTCTCTGAGAAACAGAAGCGATGGGATGTGTGTACACACACACACACACATTTGCCATGAGGAATTGGAGGCCAAGTCTCGTGAACTGTTGTCTGCAATCTAGAGACCCAGGAAAGCCGGTCAAAGGGCAGAAGACCAATGTCTCAGTGCAACAGTGAACAGGGGGAAAGAAAAAAGAGAAAAAAAAAATCAGGGCAAATTCCCCCTCTCTTCACCTTTTGTTTTATTCAGGTCGTCAATGGATTGGACGGTGCCCACCCGCGTTGGAGAGGGTGATCTGCTTTACAGAGTCCAAAGATTCAGATCTTAGTCTCATTCAGAAATGCCCTTACAGACACACCCAGGAACAATGTCCCATCTGGGCCCTCCCTGGCCCAGTCAAGTTGACCCGTGGAACGGCTCCCCCACCTGCTGCGTCTGTGTGTGATCTTGTGTCATTTTGACTCAGCCGCTGTTTCGTACCACTCTGCTCAAGACCGGGATGAGGACTCCCTACTTTCAGGGCCTCATTTCTTTTTGTTTGTTTGTTTTCAGGATGTAACATAGTGTAAGATACAAAGTACGCACTTTGTTTCTTAAGTGAATTAATGACAAAGAAACTAACAAAATACACAGCAGTAACCCGACTTTGTTAACCCCTTTTTTAGCAACATTGTTTTACTTTGTTTCCTGCTCTTCTCCACCCCTAGCTCTGCGAAACAGCTCTTGTTCCGATGATCGCAATAAGGAAATTATGTGTTTCCTTCCCACCAAAATCAACCCTTCGCAGTCCATTCTGAAAATCTCGATATTATACTGTATAACCATTGCTGCCTGTGAGTGTCTAGAGACCTCAGAGCAATAGGAACTCAAGCATTGTTTGTTAGGTTAAAACTTAAGCTTCTAAACGGGCAGGATATTACCTGTATGTTCATTGCTAGCGTACTCAAGACAGCCAGCAGGGCGGCGGAGGAAGAGTGGGAACAGTCTTGCTAGCCGGGTTCAGCCCATTTCATTCTGAAGTTCTCCCAGGAAAGCACACAGCTCGCCTGAGCCTCTCCCTTCTTCAAGAAGTCTAGAAAGTTGCCTTCTTGAAAGGAAGATGGAAATGGAATCGAGTGTTAATACTTCTAACAGACAAGTATGTAAGATGACGACTTCCATTGGGATTACAAAAAAAAAAAAAAAAAAACCTATAGAAGAATTGCCTAAGAGTCCAGGCTTATGTAGCTCCAGTAGACGCCTGTAAACTATAATTTGAAAACATACGCATGTTAATCATACGTAATAGTTGAAGCATGCTTACTACTTAAGTAGATTAATTTATCTTCAAAGGTCTTTGCCGACACTAAATAATTCGTTCTTACAATATTGGTTCTATGATGAAACATCAGTCACCTCTGTACTATGTTTCAAAGAAGAGTGGATCGATATAAGGACGCACACTCTCACAGAAAGAGAGGGAAGAAAAAAAGGGTTTTGGAGAACAATTTAAAATGGAAAATCTAAGTCAAGGTGGATTTGATGGCTTCAAGATATTAGCTCCTTGCAAGCAGTCCCTTTGGGAGTTACAAAGATTAAAACAAACAAAACTGGTTTCTTCATATCTGATAAAATTCAGTTTCGATCTCTGCACAAAAGGCAGAGCAACAAAGCTCCTTTCAGAAGCAACCAAGTAGACAACAGCCTTCAGCCTCCAGCCTGAAGCTGCGCCTTGGGGGACGGTGCAGTTGCTGTGCAGACCCCTCAACACCAAGGGGCAGACAAGTTCTGCCTCTTGGAAGGCACGGTTCGCCCTGCAAATCAAGGTGAGAAGAGCACTCTTTGAGACCAAATATTCTTCCCATCAGTCTTGGCAAGCCTGGGATATGTGAGTGCAGGATTTTTGCACCCTGAGATGTGCAAGAGTGAGAAAGGAGTGAGAATGGGAAAGCCAGCCAGACACCAGCAGTCTTCCTTAACTGCGTGGAACCTTACCTCTGGCACCGAGGGCTGTGCGGGGGGCTCCCAAGGACCTCCCTGCCTTCTGGCTAACCGAGCACCCATCAGAAGAAAGGGCAGGTCCCCTTACGCAGCCGGAAGTGCCGCACACTGAAGTGCACGCATCCTTCCTGAGACTGGGGGTCCTCATGTTTACGCAGGACCCCGTGACGGGTATCACTGCAGAGCCAGCACCAGCCTCTGGAGCCCAGCCCTCTGCGCCGGGCTCCCGTAACTCTGCCTCTCACTGACAGAGGTAGCCATCACGACCCAGAGAAACGATCCGGCTCAAGGCCTCAGCCGCAGGAACAAAAAGATCAGACACGTAGAATTCTTAAACATCCAAAGGTTAACAAGGAAACAATCATTTCTCTCTTGACCCAGAGGATAACGTAAAGACATCAGTTGATACTGGTGACAAAGTTCCTATCCATCACAATCACAGGGAGTCACAGGGCAAGGGTCGGAAAATAACGGCACAGGAAAGCCAGTAATGACGGGCGTAGTCGAGAGGGACCAATAGCCACTGGCCAAGCTGCTTCAAAGTCAACGAGATTTGTTTGACCTGCAAAAAGCTAATGGCTGAGAGAATGTCATTCCGGCAACATCTGAGAGAAGCTTTCAACTGCCTGTAAGACAAACCCAAGGTTTGTGCGTGAAAACCGTTTGTGATAGTGCGGTATTGTGTCATGAGGACGGAGCTCTCGGTCGTCAGTGTATCAGAAACATACGCATTTTAAGCATTAATTTGTGCAAAAATGTTTAAGGAAAGAAAGACCCAATCACAGATTTGCTGTTGGTTTGCTGCAGAATATTGGCAAATGGCTTTTCCTTTCGAATCCCCACCTGCTAAACACGAAAAACCTCTGCTGAGCTCAGCCCCGCCCGTACTCGAGACAGAAGAGGGAACTACGAGGGAACGGTAGGCGAGTCTTAACACAACTGCTGTCTGTAAAGTTTGACAACGTCAGGCATTGCTTTTTCTTTTTCCTTTTTTTTTTTATTTTGAAACTCTATCATCCATCGTGTTTGGGAGATGATTATTTTGATTGTGGAAAATGCGAAGTTGCCTATAAAACACAGGACGAAAATTTACCTTGTGCCTATTTGATTCTCCTTTTTAAAATTTTTTCCTGCTCAAAATACAAAGCCACGGACAGACTCATTTAGAAAGAAAGACAAATGGGATTTTTTGTTTTCTTTTGCAGACATTGACCCTTTATCCAACATGAAAGAAAAAAAATGCATATTTAAAAATCAGGCAAAACTGTTAAATCAAGGGCAGCTCTAAATCTTTTTTTTCCCTCCAGTCCTTCCTCCTGGTCCTACCTCAATCCATGGCCTCTCAGCCCGGGAGGCACTGGTTTGGAAGGAGCTGCGCCCCATGTCACCGTCGGTGGAGCGCATAGCCACGTGGCCCAGGTGCTGACTTTGAGTGAGTGCCACTTAGCCTGGAGGAGGGCTGAGGAGTAGAGTGTTTCCCTAAGTGCTGAGAGCTCTGTGCTTTATTTTAGAGGATTTTCAAGACACTGCCTAGCGGAATGCCTCTTCAGTGTTCCTGGCTATCAAGATGTGGGTTCTTGACTCTCAGGGAACAAGTCAGCTAACTCAAATTTGCATATCTAAAATGGGATTCATTAAAAAATGTATGTTAATGAATAACATCATTAACACTCGATTTTACATTCTAATTGATGCTATTCAGGGGCCTAGCAGTAGGCAAAGAACAGACATAGTTACATCCTATTTGAAAGAAAAGAACATTAGATTATGACCATCCAACGGTGGACACTGGCCTGTAACTTTCAGGGCAGCATTAGAATAGTGATGCCTAATGAGATCATTACTTAAGGACGTGCAATTAGATCTATTTTGTATCCCGTGGACCAATAGTAAATACTTTAACATTTCTATTACTCAGTACACTATTATGATAATACCTTCAAACAATACTAATTCACATCTATATGAAGTTCTCATTTTGGTGAGTCACGGCAATTAGATTGATAATTGGACTGAGATGGCTGCTCTCCTCGGAAAGAGATTGTGCGTTACAATAAATCAGCTTCCTCTTGTGTGCTCTTAAGAAGCAGAGGATGGACTTTGCTCCCTCAGCTCAACTCTGCAAGCAATGAAGACATTTAGGAACATGGTGAATTCTATTGGGTAATTGAATTTCATGTAATCAGATAACAAATGATTAAGAAAAAAAGGCAAAGAAAATAGGGAAATGACCGGGGTGGACAAAAGCCAAACTTATAGCCAGTGAAAGGATGGTGCCGAGGCTGGCCTCTCTCTAGCTCAGGCCCACTTACGTGAAACTGGTAATAGATTCTCAAAGCTGGGAGTCTGATTTGGAACAAAGGGTCTCAGGGTCCCGGACAACAGGTTCCCTGAAGCCGATCAGCACAGTGTCTGCCTCTGGGTTTGAGAGTTACAAATGAGAGAAACAGGTTATAATGGGAAGATTTCTTTTCCCCTCATAGGCTGAGGAAATGAAGGCGCTGTAACCCGTGCAGAGAAAGCTCACGCTGAGCTCTGAAATCACACAGTGACCTTCGTGCCTGGAGCTGCGGCTTCCTCTCACGCTGACCTCCGACCGTCTTGCCGCTCTCAAAACCACTCTGCCATCCAGGAGAGACTGAGTGGGCTGCTTTCAAGTCATAGTCTAAAAATAGAATCTCCCATCTCCCATTGCAGAAAGAATACAAATGTATGCAAGCAGTAGGCATCCTGGTTTATTTGCAAAACAAAGCCTGCTTGCCACCTCAGAAAACGCTTTTCATCATTCCAGCATAGTTCAGAGTGGGGCAGATGAGCTTAAAACAGAGTAACAGACATGAGGGTTGCAGGAAAGGGGGTGAAATGGAAATCGCTGCTGAGACTGGCAGAAGGTCGGTTTCCTCTTGACCCTGCGGACTGACTGTGGACGAATGAATGATATTTAGAACAATATTCAAAATTGAAGGAAAAGCGAAGCAGGAAAAGAAAACCAAAAAGCAAGTCAGGGAGAATCAGCATGCTCTTTGTTCTCCGGGGGAATTATAGACACGGCAGGAGAATTTTGCTGAGAATTCCTGACATAAATTGTCTGAAAGGCACCCAGAGCCAAACCTTCTCATGCACTGCTGCTTAAAAAAAAAACTCCTCAGGGTTTCTCATTGCTTTATTTTTCTTCTGTATTTACCCCAAGTTGACGTAAACAAATTTGTAAAATAGTTTGCAAGTTTGTGCATCTGTTAATTATGTCTAAGCCACAGTAAAAGGACATATGAGATTGGACAGACCCTACAATTTAAGATATTTTAGAAAGAAACGAATCAAGAGTGAGGGAGGGAGGAAGGAAGAAAGGGATGGAGTGAGAGACCAAAACATTATAATTCAGACAATATTCAACTATATAAGAACCCCCCATGGGCTGCACCACTTCTCTGCACCTCAGGTTCCACATCTGCAAACTGGGGACAATTTTAGAACTTACCTCAAATGGTTTGTTACGGATTGAATTCTGTCTCCCCAAAAATTCACGTGTTGAAGTCCCCTGAATGTGATTGTGTTTGGAGATGGAGCCTTTGCAGAGGAAATCAAGTTAGACTTAGGTCATTAAGGTGAGCCCTAATCGTTATGACTGGTGTCTGTACAAAAAGAAGGAACTTAGACACACACAGAGAGATGCCTTGTGAAAATGGAGGCAGAGGTCTGGGTGATGCTTCTGCAGGTCCGGGACACTAAGGACAGCCAGCACACCCCCCAGAAGCAGAGGGACACAGCTGTCCTCACAGTCTCAGAAAAAAACCTACCCTGCAGAGGACACCTTGATCTTGGACTTCCAGCCTCCGGGACTGCGAGATCGTACATGTCCTCTGTGTAAGCCACCCAGTTTGTGGTGCTGTGGGCCAGTAGCTCTAGTGATACAAGATTATTGTGAAGTTTATGGACTGATAGTTGTAAACACACTTGGAAGCATGCCAGGAGCAAGACGACAGCTCAACACAGGCGAGCTTGCATTATTGCTATTAATACAATTACCATTGTGCTGCCAGTCGTTATAAGTTTGAATGTTATATGTTCTGTATCTGTTTCCTCAAAATCACATAGCCACGTTAGGTCGACTGACTTCTCAGATGCCCCTTACCAATGTGTCTGACGGATAGTTTGACAAAAGCTGCTGGCATATTTGGGGGGGGAGATGTACACAGAGCCTTGTATGGAGACCCGTCCGGGTTGGCCTGGGTCTGTCTTCTCTGAGCACAGCCTCCACCTGGTGCCCGGGAGGCACACACAGGCTGTTCTCTTGCACACAGGCGCAAACACTCGCACACACGCATCACGCGTGCTCCCCATGCAGATGAAGCCCACGCACTCACTTCCTCTTCGAGGAAATAAGATCACATGGGGTGGACGAGTAGAACAGAGAAGGAGAGCAATTTCTCTGCACCACCACACAAAGGTCATGCAGTTCCAGGTCTGAAGCAGGTGTTTCTGGCCCAATGTTTTTTACTGTCAATTACACTGTCAATTCAGCGTGACTGCTGAAGCTTATTTCTGAACTTGCTAAGAACGGAGACCGCTGTGGGGGTGCTGCTCATGCACCAGCGTGCTGGCGGCTCAGCCCTGCTCAGCTCCTTGAGTCGTCAAATAGTCTATCGATTCCTGCCTCCACGAACAGTTCCACATTTTATGAATGGGTATAGGCCATTATCTCCCAGTGACTTCGTGATACTCAGCTGGGCATAGCTGAGTGTATCTTACACGTCAAATACTTGCCTCAGATTCTTGGACCTCCTTGTTTTGTCTTTGGGATGTTCTCTTTCCACCTCTCCCAAATTCTAACTTGCAGATGAACCCTCCACCGCATGCAGCTGACACATGACAACTGTCTTCCTCATAGGTTCGTGCACCCTAAACGCTAGCTGGACCTCCACCCCCACGCCGCCCCACCCAGGCAGATGTGAGCGTGACATTCCTGAAGAGGGTTCAGACAGTGGCCAGTCTTCCTGTAGAAACATTTATGGTGACTGGAAAATAACCCAAATCTGGTGTCTAATTACCCGCATTCTAGAAGACCTTGTTTAAAACATTCCAAACTCAGATTTCTTTTATAAATCTAACTGTACGGTATCATACAGTGACTACTTAACAAGTGGCTACCAAATGAGTTTAAAACACAGTTTGAGAATTTTCAGAAATGTTCGTGTTTAATGTATAAAGGAAGTTGTGTGGTAAGGTTGATACCCAGGGAAACAAGTGTGTACAAATTGGTCGATGACTTCATGAATTTTACCTATTGAGCAGTTAAATTAATATTAGGCTTTATTCCTTAGGTCTCTTAAAGATACAAAATTTGATCTCTAACTGTAAGTGAATATTTAACACATGATCGTTACTGGAATAGCACTACTTGCAAACTATTAAGGGAACAGAAAGAAGACATAATAACCTTGCGTGTAGTTGAAGAGAGAGACTTTTCAGAGAAGGTGGCCTTCGAACTGTGTCTTGCCAAGTGAGTGGACTGTAAAATGGAAAATTCGAGACCAGTGGAAGGGCTTTCCCGGAAAAGGAAGGACAGTGCCCAGGCGTGGACTTGTCAATACCGGTGACGTGTTCAAAGAGAGACAGGAGTTCTCACATACATGGTCACGGTACAGGTGTGCTCCTGACAGCCTGCTGTTCCTGCCTCTGGCAGGTAAGTGTTCTATTTTATGCTCTATTTATTTGTTACTTAATACAAGTATCTAATCCAACACGAAGGGTTAGTGGTGCTGGTTATGTTAATGATACGCTCAATCTGGCTCACCGAGCAATTTGGGGACACCACTCGGTGCCAGGCATCGTGGACACAGAGACACACACGGTATCTGGTGCTACCTGGGAGAGAAAGAGGATACGGTTTGGTTCATGCTTACAGACTTCTTTGTTGACATAAAGTGAAAAAGAAGGGGAAAAAAACATGTCTAGTTGATCCCTCTCCCCTTCTACTCCCAATGGCTGTCAGGACGAGATTAAATGTATTAATCAGTGTCTTGTATATAAGCATAAAAATATTTTTAACATTTGATGAGATAGTGGCATATTCTTTCTGTGGCCAGCTAGACACCGTGTTGCATCTACCTGATTACTCCACACCCCGAGCATGAGGGCAGAGTCACCCCTGAAGTGTTAGTGGCCTGGCCAGTTCACCCCGACACTCAGAACGGGGACTCCAGGGAGGTTCCACCGGGCCCAGTGGCGACCACAGGCCGCCTGCTGTCTGCGGGCGCTGGAGTCCTGCCCGCCACCCCAGCCCCTGACCTGTCTGTCTGGGAGTGTGTGGTTCTGTCTTTGTTTTCTCTCTGAGTACCATTTTTTATAAGCCTTGTAATTTCTTAAATTGGATAATAGACATTTTGTGCAAAGTGAACATTGGTTTATGCTGGTGTCAGTTTAGACCATGCTGTGGTCCCGAGTGATATGAAGTCAGATAGGTGGAGGGCGGGTGAAGACGACACATTGTTTTCACCAAAACCATCTATGTTGAGGCATGAGCTACGTGTGAGACGCACCCTCTTCTATGTTGGTGGAGTTTATTCGTTTTCACTTTGTACATAATACCTTCCGTCTCTGTTCGGTGGCGTCACGATGGGATCCCTTTAGCGTGCCACTGTGGGCCGTCCGGGTCTCAGCTAGCAGGTGATTCCCCTTCGTAGCCAAACAATATTCTCTCTCTCCTTCCCTCCCTGCAGAATAACTGGCCTTTCCTGTAACGTAAGCATGCCGTGGCCGTCCTTCCGTGGCAGGGCAGGCATTCCTGCACGCACTGCTGTTTTTATGCATTAAACACGGTGACGCTGAAGCTTATGCAATGCACCATGCGCTGAGCAGTGATCTGTACTCTCGCGTGAGGAGGAGAACGTGTAATTGGCCTCCCTCTTTCCTACGGGCAGGGCTGCCGCATGTTTATTCATTGAGGCAAATGAAGACAACTGCATTTCCGTGGTGCGTTTGCAGGAGCTTTCTGTAATTTCCCCCCTAATTTATACCTTTTGACAGCAGAAATTTACTTTAAAAAGTTAAAAAAAACCAGTTTTGATATTTTAAGTCTATGACATCTGTACTTCTCTTGTATTTGTGGCAGGTTTCAGGGATTCTGATGCAGGCTCTTTGAAGGAAGCATGGAGCAGGGGTTAATCGTCATTTTTAATCTTTTAGTGCTCCACAAGCAGGTCCTGCAGTGAGGGAGTGTGTTCTAATAGGACCTGGGTTTAATAACAGATGAACTTTGTTAATCTAATCCTGGGTCATTCAGGAAACAGACTGTCTTCCTCCTAATGCCTTTCTCTGATAATGGTGGGGTTCGTGTTGACAGAGCTGCTTTCAGGGAAGGTGGGGTGCTCCCGTTGTGGCTTTGAGTCCTCCTGGTGATTGCGGCAGGCGTCCCCGTAATGGGAAGAGGGTCAGGGTGTGTTGAGGGTGGCATTGCACGGAGAGGACCCAGGGACCACAGAGCCCACACTCGAGGAATCGGTCAGTGGATGAATATTCATGTAATGCCTGTCACAGTCAGGCTCAGAGGCGCAGGGACCGTGAGAGGGGCTTGGAGCGCTAGGGGCAGAGTTCCAGGGTGGTCTGAGGGCTCTGCTGCCACGGCTTCTCTGGAGACCAGCGAGGGGCTGCAGCCAGCTCTAGGCAGGAAATAACACTGGCTAGAACCCGAGAAGACACAGGAGAGAGGCTGAGAGGTAGTCAGACCGCGGACACCTTGTGAAGGTTAAACAGGCAGGCTCTGCTCGTGGATGAGATGGGGAGGTAGAGGCAGGAGTCGAGGATATGTCCATGATGTGCCTCCTGAGCAACTGAGGGCTGGAGCAGCGAAAGGTGTTCAGCAAGGAAAGGTTGCAGAGGAGATGGTGGCCCACTGTGCACGAGATGCCCAGAGCCCCGCCTGAGCCCAGCACTGCAGGGGTGCTCCCTGGGGTGGAGGGAGACACCCAGCCTGAGCCCAGCACTGCAGGGGTGCTCCCTGGGGTGGAGGGAGACACCCAGCCTGATCCCAGTAGTGCAGGGGTGCTCCCTGGGGTGGAGGGAGATACCCAGAATGAGGATCTGGGATCTACTCATTCTCCTAATCCTAGTTTCCAGCCTGGGATGGGTAAGTCAGTATCTCCCACCGACACAGGTAGTGGCAACTCCCCTGGGAGCATGCTGCCTCCACTAGGAGGGGTCTTCTCTGACTCGCTGGGGGCCCGCGAGCCCGTCAGGGAATAGCTCAGGGCCCCACGTGCTTCTCTGTCCAATAGAACCCTTGTGAGTGTCTGGGAGAATCCGATGAAGTGTGGTGTGTAAAACACTCAGCACGTGAGCAGAGCACTCATTGATGTTTTCAACTTGATTTATCAAGGGACATTATATTGCATAAGATCTACTTTAAAAAAAATATTCCTTTCAGCAAGTTGCTTTAGTTACCGATAGGTTTACACCACGAATTTTTCTCCTCGTGATTTTGCATTTTTCAGTGCCTTTCTGCAACACATATATCAGAGAAGTACTTTTTTTCAATGTAGCTGTTTTGGAAATTTCTTACTTGGAAGCAATTTTCTACTACAAGTCAAAGGATTAAAGCCAAGAAAAAAGGAGGTGAGTCCGCAGCAGCGTATATGGTGTATGCTTTCTAGAAATACCTTTTTAAGCAGGCAGAGAACCCTAAGCTAAGAGCCGAGTTTAAATTTGTCGTGTTCGTTCAGCAGCTGTCTCCGTAGAGAGAAGAGGTTGAATCGTGTCCAAGCCAAGCGTCGGATTTCCAGGGATAGCAGATGAGCAGTTAGGAAGTGTGCAGGGAGCAGCAGGAATGGCTGCAAAAAGGTTGTAGCCTTTTGAAATGGACGCGACCTTTTGGGTCAGATAAGGGACCCGAGCGCCGGAGGTCTTAACTCGGGCCTGAGAGGGGAGGAGTAGAAGGGGGTGCACAGAAAAAGCAGGTTGGGGCCAAGGGCGTCTGCGCCTGCCGGGAGGTGTCCGAAATCTAGTTTACGTAAAGGGGCAGGAGTCAGAAAAAAGAATCAGCGCAGCAGGTAGCGGGTGTCCGGAGTCCCTTGGCTGGGGAGGCCCTCTGCCCAGCAGCACTGGCAAGAACGTGGGTTCTGCAGTGCCCATCAAGGCAAGAGTGGATTAACACAATGTGGTACATGTGTACCATGGGGTACTACTAAGCCACAAAAATACAGTGATCTAGCACCTCTTGTATTTTCCTGAGTGGAGCTGGAGCCCATTCTACTAAGTGAAGTGTCACAAGAATGGGAAAACAAGCACCACAGGTACTCACCATCCAATTGGTACTAACTGGTCAACACTTAAGGGCACACATGGAAGTAACATTTATCAGGTGTCGGGCAGGTGGGAGGGGAGGAGGGGATGGGTAAATTCACACCTAATGGGTGCAGTGCGCACCGTCTGGGGGATGGACACGCTTGTAGCTCTGACTCGGGTGGGGTAACCTTAACGTTTGTACCCCTGTGACATTCTGAAATAAAAAAAAAAGAACTCGGGTTGGTCCTGGGCACCACTGAGCTTTTCCAGACTTGGAAAGACAGGCTGGGGTCTCAGGTTTGTGCTGTCAATGGTCCAAAGTCACCATCCTAAGTGCGTGCGTGACAAAGACTCTCTCCTCGACCAAGTTTCTGTTCGGCTCCTCTGAGTCCTTTGCTCACCCTGGAGTCCACGCTGGTTCCCAGCGGTGCTAAGTCAGTTTAGCAAAAGTCCCCCCGTCCTGATATCTGGTCACACTAAGTACCTGATCCCAATGCCCATCGCTCACCACTGACACCTTGTCCCGCCTCCAGCAGGGTTTGCTGTCGTGTCTTTATTGCAACAAGGCAGAGTCCAGGCTTTCTGAGTACACTGTAAAACCTCTTCCACGGACTGTGGGCCAGAAACCATGAGCTCATCTAACTTTAGTTACAGTCTACGAACATCTGTGGCTCTTTCAAGCCATTGTTACATCATATCTTCACCAATTTTTTTTTTAATGTGGCCTTTGGGAGTGTTTTTAAGACTTCCTCTTTACCTAGTATGACATGCATCATTTAATCAGCCTCACTTTGCCAACTCAAGGCAAATGTGTTTCATGCTTTTTAAGGCACACATGTTACAATTCATAAAACACATCCAGATTTCCATTCCATTGCATCATTTTGTAATCTTTTTAGGTTCATGTCACTGTTTCCTAAACCTCCTTAGCTATCAGCACGGTCTCTGTCGGAGCAGTCACGCCGCCTGTGAAAGCTCTTCTACTGCATCCACGCCATCCCTGGGGACGGTTCCTGCTCCCCAAATAGGCAGGAAACTCCTTCAATACCTGCACCATCATCCAGCACCTGGGTGGCTCTGAATTGGCAATGGGTATGAACAACTAATGTCACCTAAACCTCTCCCCGGGCCTGAGAGTGCTTTGACTCAGGGAGAAATGACTTACCACACCCTGCAAGAGAAATCCGAATCTTGGCATTTTGCAAAACTGCCAACCAATTAGTAAGAAAGAGAAATTTCTGTCCCAACGGCTGGTCATTCATTCATGGTACGACACGCCAGCCTCTTGTAAGACCACCTGGTTCTGAGGAAACCTGGCTCTCAAGGGATATGGGAAAAGAACCCATCTGCCATCTTCCATGGAAAAGACAGGAGGCTTGGGTAAGAGAGTTGGGCGAGTATAAATATCTCCAAAGGAGAAAAACAAAAACCCAGAGCACCACGTGTTAAAATATCCACCGTAAGCCTACTCCAAGGCAAATTGACGTCCCTCAGATAGAAAAGCACACGTGACAAGATTTGGGTCCCTCCTTGGCTCTGCCATGATGGAGACCAAACAGAGAGAGAAGGAACTAGAATTTGATAGCAACAGGTACACTCCTGGAACTGTTCTGAGAGCTTCATACACTCCTTAATTTAATCTTTACAACAGCATCACTATTATATTACTGTCTCTGCTGTGCAGGGGAGAAAACTTAAGTAAATAGAAGTTAAACAATTTGTAACAATCACATGTACCTGGTAAAGCCAGGTACCCTACCTGTCTGATAACCTGGCCTTGGGTATGACCCTTAGTTCCTTTGCCTTTAAAACAAGGAATTTGGATTAAACCATCTCTGCAGTTTCTTCCAGCTGCTCACAAAGTGCTTGATTCTAGGATCATAATTTTAAGGCAGTGTTTACCGAAGCTTACGTGAATCATTAGTCCCAAGAGATGTTGAGACAATTTGAAAAACAGGGTTGCTTGGCCAAATAACTTAGAGAGAAAAAAAAAAAAGAACGAATACTTTTTCCTCCCCTTAAAAGATTCGTGATACAAATTAACATATGAAGAATTCTGAGAAATCTTGCTATAAAGGAAAATGGTTTAATTTTGTTTTACCCAGCAATTCCTAAGCCATGAATCATAGAATTTTTTTTTAATGTAGCATTTATTAATTCTTTGGAGTGAATGTTCCAGAGAACGTATTTTTCAAAATTGGGACCAAAGGCTTATTTTGCTTCATGAAATGAAACAAGTGATGTAGATAAGGAAGGTGGAGAGATCCGAAGTCCGTGTGTTTGGCCAGTCATTGTACTTTCTCCACTTGGTCACAGTAACCGGGTTCTAGCAGGGATTGGACCGGGGCCTGTGCTGAGGGATCTCTTCTTCTGGACAAGACCTGTAGCTAGTGGCAGCCTTAGTGGCTGCAGACACAGAGATGTGACAATGATAACCTTACCATTCATCACCGCCCCAGGCCCAGTATTCCCTCCCTCTGAGCTCGCTCAGACGTAGTGTCCAATGACAGACCCCTTGCTGCTCCTCGAGTCCCACAAACTCCGGGTCCAGTGTCTGCTCTGGTCAGTGGCTGTTCACGGGGCTCACGAGCATCTTCCCTGACACTGTGGCTTCTCCCGCCGTGTTTACGTGTGGATTATCTCAACTGATGTGATGTCGACCACCACCTACGCAAACCCAGGGTCCCAGGTGCGTGGATCAGGAACCACATGGGTGACTCTCTCTCTCCCGGGCACAGGAGGAGCCTCTCGCTGTCATTACACCAGACTGCGTTGTTCCAGTCACAGCCACGTCTGAATCAAACCGGACGCTCTCAGTGCCCTGCAGACCCATCTCAAATTGGCCCAACTCCAAATCACTTGCTACCAAGATAACATACAGTGAGTGCAGGAAACCTCACCCAGTTGACCAGGCCACGCAGGTGCACATGAGCACGCCCAGGGACTCCACCTCTACTTCCTCCCTCAAGTCTGAGCTCACCCTGCACACCTGGGGGCAGGATCTCGCATCTCGTGTCACATAACCCCCTCAGGACACTCACCTCCAAAAGCAAATGGCAGGTCTTTTCAAAGTGAAGAGCCAAACTCCTTGCAGAAGTGTTTTATGAGCCACTCAGCCTGTGGAAAACTGCGCTAACATCTTCATTCATTTTCTCCCTTTTTCACCCGTCACTGATGGATTTTTGAGCGTAGGGCCTCACCCCATTTTCCCGGTAAGACGTGTGGTTTTGACTGTCCGATTTCACACAGTGCGACGAATCTTAGGACACACATGCTGCAGTACAGCAGAACTGACCGTAAACGTGCTTGGAGCTCTGGTGCAAAGGCAGAGCTCGAGGTGGGAGTTTGGGAGTCCCGGACACAGGGCTCAGAGAACACCGCCAGAGCGCCCTGACTCCTTCACGCAGGGTCCCAGATGGTGACTTCTCCCCTGCGGGATTCCCCCACAGAGCCCTGTGCAGACCTGGGCCTCAGCTCCGCATCCTAACCTTCAGCACAGGGCCGGCTGTTCGGAGTTGCTTGGTCATTTGCCAACCTAGCTATTCCCAGAAAAACGTATGCCACCCTTCCGAATCCTAATCGTTAGGAATGAAACGGCGTTTGTTGCAAGTTTGAGACTCAGCTGAGTTATGTGCAGATATTGAGCTCATTTTAGTCTTAAAACGTGTGTGCAAATGTTGGCTCTAGTTTGGGGGGGGGGGTTTGGTGTGCATCTTTTATTTAATTTCGAGGCTCTCTCAGTGCCTGTCTGTGACGTGCTCCAGATTCCGTGGCCCTCTCAGGAGCTCCCACGATAGCTTATGAGTGTGACCCTCACCCACTGACCCCAGGAGACCTACATACCTTTGTGCTTGAGTCATCAGACTCCCAGCCTCGGGGCACCATGCCCACCTTCGCCCCAGCCCCAGGGCTGTCAGACCCTCCAGCGGTTCGAAGGCTCAGCCCATCCAGAGGCCGGGATGGCCGGGCAGGAAAGGGGAGGCAAGAGGCAGACGGATCAGCATGGGGTTCCCTGTCTCTCTCTCCCTCTGCAGCCACCTTTACAGAACAGAAGGGGGATGGGGACTTGCTCGATCGGTTTGGTTAGAGTCGCCGTGTTGTAATAAACACACGCGATGAAATGGCTGGCACACCAGTGAGAAAGTTTCAAACCCCAGGAGATGAGCCCTTACAGCCGTATTTCTCCTCCGGGCCAGAATGAGAACCAGACCCAGGCATGCCAGCAGCTGGGTTGAAGAAGGAGCGAGAGAGGCCCTTCCCTGCCATCCCTGGAGACGCCCGTGTGTCCCCACCGACAGGCTGCACGGCTCGCGCAGGCTCTCCGCTCCCTGCCCTTGTAAAACACGCTGCTGTCTCTGAGTTAAGAAAGTGGCAAATGTTAATAAATACATGCCTTTTTCTGTCTCAGAACCCACTTCTTCCGACTGCTCCAGCCCCGTCACAGACCTGGCCCGGCCAGCTTTTTACGACCGATTGTCAATCAGACCCACCTGCGTCCAGCATCCCGTGCAAGTGGGCCTGTCTGGGCTGCCGCCCGCTTAGGTGTGTAAAATCCGCTGTGTGTAAATGGTCACGCTCCCATCCACCCACTGGAGGAAGGTTATTGTATTTCACACGCTGTTAAAAACCCGAGTGTCACAGCAGTGCTTTATGGCGTCACCCCGGGCAAATACATCATTGTCAGATGTCTTACTCCAATAAAACCTCTTTATGGGTGATAGATTTTATTTGCGAGTTTATGACAAATATCTGAAACATCAGGCATCCATGCTGTAATCACCTTTTATGGGCTTTCGTTTTCTCCCGTGCTCAGAAAGAACATGCGTACCTATGCCTGGGATTTGGAAAGGCTGAGGCTCGGATGTTTCCTACGGTAGCCTTGGGCTTGTTGCTCATTTTCTCTGTGCGGCACCTTTAGAAAACCCACCTCACAAGGATGTGATGATAATTAATTGGGCATTAATTCTAATGCTCTTTGAAGAATTGAACGTGTACTGTGTGGCCGTCATTTCAACAGCTTTATGAGTTCGGGTCCTTTTTATTGGTTTTTACTGATTGCTTTTTTTTTATTAATACATTAAATGTAACCCCTAAATGTGAGTGGTCCTACGGCTTTTTTGCAGTTATGAAGAGCGAACTGCCAGTTTGGCAACGGAAGTTGACGTGAAAGCATGCCAGAGTTTGCATTAGTGGGATTTGCTGTATTTCTTTGTTCTTAATACTAGAGGGTGAGAAATCTGCCATGCGCAGGCAGGCTTGAAATATATTCTGCAAAGCGTTTGCTCTGAGAAGTGCTGAGCGGGTGATACGTGTGACTGGGTGGCCATTACGCACTGGCACAACCTGGGGCGCGGAGGAGCAGGTGCATTCCCACAGGGGTGCAGCAAGGACCCTCCCGGCAGCTGCTAACGGTTAGCACGGTCTCTGAGACCTCCATGGTGTGGACTGTCTTTACATGCCAGGGTGAGGTCAGGTCCCAGACAGCTGAGAGTGGGGAGAGCCATGCTTCCTCCTTTCCTTTCCCTCTGGAAGTGTAGGTCCATGGACAGCGCAGAGGACACCATCACACGGGTCACTGCGTTTCCCCAAAGCAGACCCTTCCGAGACAGGAGATGGCATGTTTCCTTTGCACACTCAGCCTTGGGTGAACCGGGCCTACAGGCAAGGCAGAGAGGTTTCTAGAAAGTGTCACAATGGTTTCTGAATCTAGTTCTACCCATGCACCTGCTGTACAATCTCGAGCACATTTCATGAGTGGTCCGCACCATTGGCTGCGTCCTCACCAGTGGCATGAAGAAAATACTCTCTCTTCTGGTTTTCAAGTGAGGATAGAATGTGCTTAGATTTCAAGTTATGTATTATTAATAGAGGCAGGGAGAGAGTTAATTTTCCTAAGAAGTGGCACCCTCTAACGTGAGAAGGGGTGTTTAAAAGGCTTACGCATCGCATCGTAGGAAGGTGAGTTAATCATCAGAGTGAGATGTGGCTCCGGATACAAAATCTTGGGGAAATATTAACAGCTGCACACTTTGGTTCCATGCTCAGCGCATCTGTCCCGTCAGCTAATGAACTTCCCGATCCCACCCCAGGAAACGCACGTGTGCGCCCAGCCAGCGAGAGCTCTTCATTCCGAACCGCGCGTTTCCGAATTAGATGCTTACGATATGTTTTTAAATAGCCCGAACTTGACCAGCAAAGCGAGCAACGGTGACACGTGACTGTTCCTGCACTTCTCACACGTTTGAAGGGAAACCTCGTTTTGGCTGAACTCCAAGCAGCAAAACACCAACAGCGAAGCTCAGACGAACCTGCGATGTTTAATCTGGAAAGCGTGGCGCCGTTGCAAAGCCCGTCAGCATCGCTGGGTGGAAAGTCCCACAGATGCAGACACGAGGTAATAAAGCGTCTAGTGATGAGCGCAGGAGAGGTGGAGAATGTCTGCAAAAAATGAAAATTTGCCGCAGCTGTTTAATCCTCATAGCATTTCAGCTATGGATTAGGAAATGATCAACATTTGTTAAAGGCCCAAAACATTTTCATTATATTTTGCCTCTGCTTTTTTTTCCATGTTGATAGTATAGCAATGCAGCTACATTATTTAGTTTTTGAAAGTAAGGTTTTAGGTCTTACTTGATACAGGGTGGAATTGCACACGTTGACACTACCCACCAATTAATTTCCCGTTATTGTTATTATTATTCTACCCATTATTTCCTGTTAAAGTGCAAAATAAAGAGACTTAAGAGATGTTTCTTGCAAGGAGCTCTGCAGTGTGTTTTAGGGAATGAAAACTAGTGCGTGATTAATAACGGGTAGAAAGTGGTATACACAAAACCACGTGCTCATGGCACCGCCCCCACCGCCGAGAGACAGAAACGCAGTGCGTGGAATCCACAGGGCGGTAAGCTAAGGGTGGAAAGAGCTAGAGAAAGTCTCATCACCACGGGCTTGCGCTGCCCAGGCGGATGCCGGGGCTGGGACGCCCAAGATGGGAGTGGCGGCCTCAGGCCACACGTGCTCTGCACGCCAAGGAGTCGCTGCCACAGACTCCGTGTACCCTGCCCGGGGCACCGCCTGCCACCGAGGCTCACGTGCAACCTGAACAGAATGCCAGGCACCAAAAGGGCTGCTCTGAGTCCCGCTGAGGCTAGGTTTCTCGATGCTAGTCACGTAAAAATTCTTTTTGACGAAGCTGAGCGGAACAGAAGATAATTCACGTTGGGGAAGGAAACCACACGGAATCGAAGAAGGTGTGCTCCGTCCCGGTGCTCCGGCTGGAGGCTGACGGATGCTCTGAGACTCGGGGATGCTTTGGATGCACTCTGGGAAGCTCACTCTGGGGACCCTAATTGGGGTGTTTCCTTATCAGTGCTTCAGTGCACCAGCTCCTGCCCCTCGGCCCGTGCCCGGTTCTGGGGCCAGTTTCTCCAGGCCTGGTCCCCCTGCACCTGCAGGGGCAGCCTGCTGCCACCACAGAATGAGCTTCAGAGTTTGTTTTTGCAGCTTTCTAGGATTAGAGAGTGCGGTGGTGTCACCATGAAAGAGGACATTCTATTCTTGCCGTTAAAATGATACAAAAAATTTCTAAAAGAGCTAAAATGCAAGGTCTATTTTTAAAGGCACTGTGGATAGCAGAGCCCGACGGGCATCTTGGTGGCGGGATGCCATGTGGCTGGATCGCTAGGGACAAGATCTGTAAAGAGATCTGTTGTAAGCAAATGCCCTTTTGTTTGGAGAGATACTCAGATTTTTTTTCTTTGCTCAAAGGCCTATCAGAAAATAAGCAAATAAAAAAATACTAATAAGAAATTCAATCTTGTTTTTCTCAAGAACCACACTGAAAAATGTGATATTGAGAAATCACAATTTGAACTGAAAGCCATGCTTTCTCCTGGGTAGTCCCCGGAAGGCATCCTTTGCCGGGGCAGAGCTGCGCACACCTGCGTGCATCGTAGAACAATTAAGCAGGAATGGAAGGCCCGTCGTCCAGCACCAGGGAGAAGGGAGCGTGGGAAGCAGAGAGTCGTAAAATTCTGACTTCTTTCCGGAAGCACTGGATTGAGAAATAACTATTAGGAAAGGAAAGGGAATAGGTCCTGTTACTGCTCACCCTGTATGGTATCTGGCCTCACCAACATTTTGGCCTCTTTATAAACAGCATAAATGTGGCCTAGCATTCTGCCGGAGGACGGAGTCCGGATGCAACACAACCCACCTTTTCTTTGTCAGGCTGCAGCCAATCACTCCGCTTCATTTTTTTTCCCAAGAGGTCAGTGTGAGTAGCGTCTATTGATTTGGCTTAAGGTATGAGGCTGCAGGTTCTGACCAGCTCACGAAACAAATACCCTGCAAAACAAGACGCAGCACACAGTCTGTAACCCTACATTATCGAGAGGATCACCGTGTGCATTCGAGGAGGCTGTTACTGGCTTGGCTTCGGCACGTGGACATGGGAGTTTGCGAAGGTGTTAAATGTTGGGCCCTAGGGGGGTAAGTGTCCCCGTGGGGAGAACATGGGATTTAGATGGCTTCATGCCCAGGCTGTCTCCACTAACAGGGGGGCAAGTGACACCACTGTCACGGTGACCTGCACCCAGGAAGCTTCATTGCATAATTCGCGTGAAATGTAATAGTGCCTCGTCATCCACGAAACATAGCATAACTATTTCTAGAGGGCTGTTTCTTAAAAAAAATAACAAAAATTCCCAGGCTGAGTCATAACAGTGGATAACTTCACTGAATCAATAGGTGTTTGTGGGAGTACACATATAGCATATTCTCAGATGTATCAATGCAACAGAAATGGGTTTATGGGCAAAGCTCCAAGTTCCAAAATCCAGGTTGGACTCTGTGGCCACCGTGAATATTGTTACAAGCTTCTGGTGGCATTTGATTAGAAAATTCTTACAGTATAATCAGGAGTTTACAGCCACTTTTCAATTCCCTAACTGTGTGATCTGGGAAATCACATAACCTGGTGTGATTGTGGGGAGATGGCTTGGGCAGCCTTCCTGGACGCTAGATTGTTCCTCTGTAACTCCTGGTTAACTGGGGCAGGAGAGCACTGTCTTCCTACGTGTTTAGGTTTACAGAGATGAAATGTCATAACTCCCTTATTTAGTGAGTAACAGAGAGCTAATACCACAAAAAGTGGGCAAACAAGTATATTCATTACGTAGGAAAAAAATCTACATATGCATATGAATGAAAACCATTATTGTAAAAATCTCAGTTTAATAAACTGTGTGTAGTAAAGTATTTAAGTCATTGAAATGTCACTGAAATGAAATAGGAACAAAATGTTGGATGTGAATGGTTAACTACAATCTCAGAAGCAAAATGCAAAATACATTTGACTCGAATTGTGAAAATTACTCTAAGTACCATTATCGTAGAAATGAACAGGGTGACTCAGCAAAATCTCCTTAGCCAATAACTTGCAAAAGCTTTTTTAGCTTGATAAAAACTCCTCGTATCCAACTTAAGAAATGATGTGTTTACATGTTCAGAAGATTACTTTGTAGTTTTTAAAATGTCTGGCAAATTCAAAACAAGAGTAAACAAAGAAGTGGGAACAAACTAATTGTTTTTAGGTGGAACTGCTTAAAATAAAATTAGGAGTTATTTAACCACAAAAAGTTATCTTGTAGAGATTTTGCTGCACAGTATTAGAATTAGACAATCTAATCCTGGCTGAGCATCAAAACCGTCTCCTCTTGGCCACTCCCATGGTCTGGAATTGTGTTCAGAATAACAGGAAAAGGGAGGAAAGTTGAGCTGAAAAACCCATCTGCTTCTAATTCAGCATTCCCAATAAACTCTGTGCACCAACTCCAAAAGAAGAAAGCCAAATTAAAATACTACTTTGAGCGTACAAGCGGAAAGGCACTCTGAGAGATGAAGTCTTCTTTCCTCTAGAACTCCACTTTCTCATCAGTCTTGGAGATCCTGTCGCCGTGTTCTGACCGAGAGGAAGCTGGGGAGGGGAGACTATTTTTAGATTAAATATTCCAGTCGGTCTGAGAAAGGCATCTTTCATAATGTCTTGTTAAAATCCCATCTAACCTGGAGGAGTAAAGTGCCTTTTCATTAGGCAATGCATTTGGAGGTTTTTTGTATCATTGGTGTTTTGAGGGTCTACTGACTCTGAGAAGCACCCTCTGACGCTCTGTTTGGGAGTCTTTCCTCACCCGGCGTGGCTGTCTCTCCACGGACAGTCAGTCCTGACGCCGTCTGTCTGTCTGAGCTCAGGCTCTGGGCTGGCCTCATACCAGAATTGGTGCCTAATTTTACCGTGAGATGGGGATATGGGGATAGGGAACCGAGATTAACTCAGGAACATAACAGAAAATCAAGGTCTCTGTAGCTGCTGACGTCCTGCTCCTATCTCCCAGACGTTTGGTTTCATGCAATCCTGCACCGTGCACAGAATGAAGGGAAAGATGTGTGTCTTCACTGCAGCTTGTAATTTTTTGAGCCTAACCTGATACTTACGTGTTTTGGGTAGACACGTGAGATTTCAAAGTACCAGTGTCATTTGCAAGGAGATGAGGTTCCCAGCATGGCATAAAGATTTTATCTGTTTATTTATGTACAATACAGATTGTTATACATATATTCAGTAGTGAGCATTCATTGATTTGTGTAGGAAAAGAGACAAGAGTCAAGATGTAAGTCAGCAAGCAAGCCTAAAGATTTAAATCAAGCAAACAAACAAGCGAAAACCACTTCGATTTCACTAGCACAGAGGAATTGCACTTTTTTAGGTTTGGTATCTAAATTAGCAAAGTAAAGGGATTTGAGTAGCGTAATGAACCTTGAATTCTTCAATTTAGTGAAGAGTAAACTGTACTCTAAATTGTAGTTGAGAAATGAATATTTGGACAATATCCTTGAAGAGCTTAATACGCATAAGAAAGGACCGAGTCAGTCTTGAATTAAATATAATGCAGACTGGCTTTTGGCGGGGGGTGCGGTTCGGGTCCAGTTGATAATCTTGAAGTCAAAATAAAATACAGAGCCAAGTCTCCAAATTAAACATTTTATTTGGGAATCACAGAATTGCAACTCAAGGCATACGTACAGACTGAGTGTTCTTCAGGATGTCCAAAGAGTAGTTTGGGGGTTTTACTAGAAAGAGACGTGTTACCTGTGGTTTTGAAAGAAAGCTCGCTGGCTCCGGAGAAGCTTTGGGGGCTGTGATTGGTGAGCGAGGGCAGCAGGTAAGACCAGTCTTAGAGTCACGGCAGGTTCTTCAGAGCTACCAGGTAAAACTGGACGTAGGGTTACAGTCGGCTGTCTGGGAGCCGGGCTTGTGGAAAATGCAATTCTTGGAGCAGGGGCCCTGAGAACTTTCTCCCTGGGCCCCTCGAGCCTGATTTAGTTGCATGTGACGAGAACGACCGGATTCACATAATCAGCTTCCGCAACATTGTTTCAATGCCCTGGTATTCTGACTTATCGAGTAAGTCTCCAAATGCCACTGTGCAGGTCAAAGTGCCCAAGACGTAACCACACCCGCTCAGATCCTGACACAGCCGGGCAAGACTGGAACCGGCACCAGTCAGACTGCCCCGGTGTTGGCGTGTTGAGTTTCACTGTAATTTAAAACAATATCCTAATGTTTTTCTGATTATAAAAATAATTAGATTTACTGAAGAAAATTTGGGAAAAAAGGAAACTAGTATAAAGATGAAAATAAAAGTCACTACAATTTCTTTTAGTATGATACCATTAATGTTCAGGCCTATTTCTTCCAGTTTTTACATATGTTTCTAAACGCCTACAGATATGTACCTGAACATATTTTTAAGAAAATTCTCTGTATATTGCATCATAGTTTGGTCTTCTACTTTTTTCTTTTTCTTTTGTTATATAATAGCATATGATCATCAGTTTTTCATGTTATTTTCCTTGAAAACAATGGCTATATAATATACTATTGTTTTACTATTGTTTAATCGTTACACTGTAAATTCCTCAATACTATTTACAATATTTAAAACATTTTTAATATAAGTTGTACTAACATTAATACCGTGTTAGATACAGGGGTGGCCATAGATGCAAACACAGGCAGAGATAAATATGTGGTTAACGTCCAAAAGAGAAGTTAGTAGAAATGAGTTAGGAGGAAAAGTATAACAAATTTGGTATAATTTAAGCACATTTCAGGTTCCTTCACGGAAAGAGTACGTGAATTTCTTAGTGTCCACGCCCTCATTTGTGGCTGTCAAGTGGCACTCAGTATCATTTTATGTTTTCCTGTTTTTGTTTGGAATGAAATTAATTTTTAGCTTCTTCTTCTAAATTATTTTTATATTTACACAAAGCATTGAATGCTTCTGAATGAAGCTTGGCCCCATTTCCACTTCAAATTTTACAACGTGGAACACATTATGTACATTTAACATAAAACATGAGTAAACTATAGAGTTTTATCTTCCATATAATACAAAAATATTTTTATAACATAAGTAATGTCATCCCAAGTAGCATCTTCAGTATAGAATGCTAAAACTGGCAACGCGTTTTAAAGATTTCTGGCATTTATATTATATTTGTGTAAGATATTGCTGAATACGATATCTCATTTTTTTCTTTCTAAACTGAAATAACACGAAATCCTGTTTTCAAAACAAACTACACATTTTTCATTAGTTAAACAGTATTCACCTTCTAAGAAATCTAACTTTAATTAGAATCATCGAATAATTATTTTCATATGTTTCAAAAACCTAAGGAAAAGCATGCCTTGACTTCAAAATTGGCAGTGCATAGAGATTTTCGATTTTTCTTCCTTTTTAAAAATCAGTTACATATTTGAAAGCAATTCACAAGCCCCCGTGGGTCTTTGGAAAGTGCTCTTATGATCGTGTAAGAAAACGTTCTCTGTGTCAGTAATAAATGGCAGTCATGGAATTTTGGCAGCGAGTATTTTAGCCATCCTCGTGAAACGGATGAATGTTTCTCCTCTTAGATCAGTTCATGCTATACGATGCTACTGGAGAGAAGGGTAACGGGATTCCTCTTCTGGGCATGTCGTGTATAAAATGCCCGATCCCTTCTATGGCATCAAACGGAGGATGAGATGAGGCAGTATTTAAGAAGAGTGGCCTCAGAGACTTCAAAGGGAAACGCAGTCGTCATGGTGACACTTTAAAAGCTCCCCTTTTCTGGAGCCAGCTCTGCTCCCCCTCGCAGAGCAGTGTTCGCACAGTAGACCTGGAGATGTTTGGTTTTGAGTGACAAAGTGTCTAATAATTTGTCACAGGTCCAGGGCAAATTTTCACCCAAAAGAAACCAACACAACTACAGAGTCAAGCACAACCATGCAATTAATATGCAATAATTCTGAAGGTTTAAAAAAAAGTGACTGCTTTATTTGGCTGACAATGCTGAAACGTGTCTCCGGCACCTTGGCACCGGCTTCTTTCTCTCCAGCCTTTCCCAGCCCCTCTCCTTAGAGGAGCACGGTGGTTCTGCCCTGCTCTACCCCAGACCAAGGGGGGAGCTTTGAAAACTGGCCATGGGACTCTGGGAAATGATGTGCCACAGCTGGCTCAGTTGGTTCTAGTGACACTCAGGCACATACACACACGTATATGCACGTGCGTGTACACACGTGTGTGCACAGATACACACGTGCATGCACACACATGCACACACATGCATGCATGCACACAGTCAAGGGCAGGCAGGCCATTTCATGCCGCTTCCTTTCAGACCCCTAGAGACATATGTCTTTTCTTTCCCCACAGTTTGGCTTCTTCATCAAAATATTTTTAACAGAAATTTATGATGATCTTTTTTTTTAAAGTTGCTTTAAAAAAAAAAATCAGTTCGGCGTTCACTTTAATCTGGCGGTTCTTCCGAAACGAATGAGTGAGGCTCCCTGTGTCTCCGCCCCTGCCCGTCGCTCTTGGACTCTTTGATCTGTGCACTGAGGCACCGGCAGAGCCAGTGATGGTCTCTCTTCCGCCGAGAGTAAGTAAGAGTCCCTCGGTCCACCCGGCATCCGCGCGATCTCGCTGCCTTCACAGACCAGCGGGAGGAGAATGACGGGAACAGACGCGATGCCACGGCTTGGCGAGTGTTCTGCGAGCGCGTCCTGATCGCCTGCGCGCTGGTTTACTTTTCCTCCTGCTTTGAGGTTTCTGCCCTTGAACCTCCAGTGCGAGCACCGGCACGGCGTGTGCTCAGATCCCGCAGCGCCTGCCAGTCCCGGCCGAGCCTGTTCGTTTTCCCGACTCCTGGGTCTCTGTCTCCCTCACTGCGTCTCTGAGCCGGGGTCTGCGCGGACACTTCTTTCTGACGTCACACTTCCAGTGGTAGAGGAAGCTGAGCGGGGCCAGGCGAAGCGATTGTCACTCTGTCCTCTCAAGGATGGGGGGCCCCCAGCTTCCCCGCCTTTCCTTCCACGCCGAGGTCTGTGGGATATCGCGGTTCTCCTCCCAGGCTTCCAGGTGGTCCGCGCACTTCAGGCTAGTGGCTCTCAAATCGACGGTACATTATAACCCCGGTGTCCGAGGCCATGCCTGGGACAAGGACACAACACGCGTGTCTGCGTGTGTCCTCAGCATGCACACGAATGAGCTCTGCGGTCAGACAGCCCTGGCCTGATGTTCCCGCTCCATCATTTCTGAACAAGCAACGCCTTTTGCCACGATGCGATGGTCCTCTGTAAGAATGGGTCTTCCACCGTGCAGACGGGAATAGTAGCTTCCTGGGATTGTAATGAGATGTGAAAAACCCACAACGAGGGAGAGTGCGTGGGGAGACACATTGTGAAAACCACTGCGTGTAAGCAGCGTTTCTGTAAATTCTCCACCCGGGGACTTGCATCAGGGCACAGGGGCCTCCAAGAATATAAGCGAAAGGCTCAAGGGCAGAGGACTGGGGCCCTCTCATAAAGCTTAAGAAAAGAAAAAAGAAACAAATGTGTTGTTTTCACTGGGTTTTTGACAAAATCGCTTTGGACAAGGCGTGAAGGTGACATGGGACAGACAGAAAGCAAAATTGTTCTTTTTCTTGGTTCTTAAATCTTCTCCACCAGAGAGAACAGCCTCTCGGACGAAATGAAGTGCACCTGTTGGGACGGGTCGGGCCGGGGCTTGTGCCTTACGTGTAAATGAGCACCGGGCTCCATGCCGCCTAAGCACCTCCGAGTGCGGCAGGGAAGCCCTGAGTGCTCTTTGTGAGAGGAAGAGGGGACCCGCCACAGACTGGGTATTTCCTGATTCTCAGGGAAAAATTATTATATCGAGCCTGGACAAAATTCTACAGCAGTTTATAGGGCACATAAAACGATTTATTGGGGTCTGTAACATGGGATGGTTTTGCTAAGCATGCACGCAGAGCCATCGTTCTTTTCCAACAGCAATGCCAGAAACACAAGGGTAGGCTCACGAGCATATTGTTCTTGGATTCCGATTCCTCTGTGATGTCAAGCTCCAATCCCGGGAGCGTGGGGCGTGGCCCCTGGTCCCCCTCCATTGGCAGGGGCCGGTAGGAGGAAAGGAAGGGGCTCTGTTGGAGTGACCTAACCCTGACAATTCTGGACTGATCCCTGCTCTGTGTCAAAGTGCTCCGACCTGGTGCAGGGACAGGGCGTCGGAGTGTCTGGGATGGCGATGACCCCGCCGTCGCCATCGTAGCAGGGCAGTCTCCAGGAAAAGTATTTCAGGGATGAGGGAGCGTCCACACTCCGGGAAGCTGGTGAAAGGAAGTGTCCCCTGGATGTGGCCTTTGGTAAGAGCCATTCCAGGTTAGCAGGACAGGAGGTGCCGCGGGACACAGGTTAAGGAGCGGGAGGAGACTTCCAGGTGTCGATGGCCGAATGAACACGCAGGTCCACTTTTTCTCCCACGTGAAACAAAACAAATGATTCTACAGGGATTTTATCAGAGACACAAACCTGTAATTCGTGCAAAAGGTGAAAATGTCAGCCTGCTTTTGACAGCCGCAGAGCAAGCTCAGGATGGCGGCTGCAGACCCAGGGAAGCAGAATCCAGACCTGGCCTCGGGAGCAATATTGAGCTAGTTACTGATTACGATCGGAAAACAAGGAAAGCACCCGATATCTGAGAAAAAGCCTCTAACGTGACGCAAATTGAGACCGAAACAAAACCAAAAATGCAAGCAACAGCAAACAGAAAGGGAGGACCACGTGAAGGAAACAGAGATCATGCAGGGAGAAGAAAACTATAAAACATAAACAAAGCAAATCATTATTATCCTCAGAGATTAAAGAAAATATAGCCTCTGCAGAGCAAGAGCATGCGAGATACATATGCACACACACAGAGAGAGAAATGAAATATTCAGAGACCAAAAACTAGCACTTAGAAATTAAAAAGAAGATTTAAAACAGATAATCACGGGAGCGTTTGGAAGTTATATTAAGGAAATCCACCGAAAAGAACAGCTATGCAGAAGAAAGGGACAAGAAAAGAAAAAAAAACTTAGAAGGAATGGTGAAGAAGTCTAGAGGGTGCAACTCGGGGCTGATAAAAATACTAGACAAGAACAAGAAGAGAAAATGTGGAGCGAGGAAACCTCAAGGGAACGCTTCGGTAACATTTCCTGGAATAGACGGGTTTCTAGACAAAAAGGACGCACTGAGAGCCCACAGCGAGAGGTAAAAATAGACCCACATCAGAGAATTCGGTGGTGGAGCGTCTGCGTAAATACGCACAGAGGGGACCGAGCAGACTTACAGAGAGAAAAACTGAAGCTAAAGCTGGAAGGTAGATGGAGATCGAAGACTGGGGTGGCTTAACAGCAACTCGGAAAGCTGGGGAACGATGGGAAATCCCCTCCCAACCCTAAAACGGCAAGGATTTCTAAGATAGAGCCTATCGTAGCGTATTCACTGGGAATGCTAAGACAGCTCAGAAATACTCATTTTTTAGGCATTGTTATTAGGCAGTTGTTCAAGAACCTACTCAGCCCCAAACAAGTGGAAAGCAGCCACGGAGATGAGGAAACATGATCCAACCAGGGAGGAAGGTGAGGGGCCCGCTCGGGGGTGCTATGGGGGGACCCCCCCCCCGGGGCGAGGGCTGCGGACAGGTGTGGGGGTGGCCGGCGCGGAGCAAAGGGCTCCAAAGCTCCGGGAGAGGTTTCCCCGGGAGGTACCTGAAGTCGCTGGGCACCCTGAGATTTGAGGTAGAACCCTGGGGAAGCGTTCACAATGAATCCGTCGTGAGAACTTGGAAAACTGAGCTGACACAGGACCCAAGAAATCATGAACACTCATTAACTACAGAGGAAAAATGAGAGGCAGTGAGGAAATGGGAGAAAACGGTGTAGGGGAAATTTCAAGGCGTTTTTCTGCGAAGGGGAGCAAGTAACGTTGAGTGGATTTCTTTGTTTTTGTTTCGGGAAACTACTAAGTCCGGGTTTCCATGCTGGGGAGGGATCGGGGGTGGTCGGGGTTGCCAGGTGCTGTTGGAGGGGGAGGATGGCGTTCACAGACCTGGGGGCAGAGACGGGTCCCCCGTGCCAGGGAGGAGGTCCCCCGTCCCTCCAACAGCAGGAAAGCAGGTGACCACGGGTGAAAATGCAAGTGATTTAGACATTTCCTGGAGGGAAGAAGGAAGGTGCATTTTGTTTTCAATGAACCATGAGGTGATGCTGTTAGTTCTTTCGTGTGCGTGTGTGTGCTACGTCATTTAACTTTTACAACAGTCCGAGAGATGAGAATTGTCAGTGTCCCTGTTTTATAATAGAGGACACTGGGACTCATACAAATTATGTAAATTTTCTAAATTTGCGGCTCATAAGAGGAAGAGCCAGGGATGAAACCCTGGCTGGGCTGGTCCCGGTGGGCTGGCGCTCAGGTGCTCCGCACTGAGGGATCCCCTAGAAAACCAAGAGCGAATCCGCACATGGCTCAGAGCCCCGCCAGGGAGGTGGGCGGTTTGCATTTCAGGGCGTGCTACGGCTGCTACAAAGTGTCGGCTTATCTTCCTGTTCTCTCTCCCCTCCCAGCCAGGACAGGCACGAAAGGAGACCAGGAATTCTGGTTTTGAGAGGGTAAAATTTCTAATCTACTTGCAGATCACTGAGGTCCCTTGATAATCCTTTTTCTTGCCTGCATAATTCATTCCGTCTAAGTCACTAAGCCACTCCATCCTTATTCTCTGGTCAAAAATTGGCAGCAGGACACAATGAAAAGCCCAGGACAGACTTCGCAACATACACAACACGGTACACGCACATTTCCGGCGTGAGGATTACCTTGTTGGAAACAACAGCGTGAATGTGGACGGGTCTGACCCATTTTACATATGGAAGAAAATGGTAAGTGATTTAACTTCTGAAAAAAGCTGTGGCAATTCTAAAGCTTTTCCCCAGGAGGACGGTGCAGGTTCAGAGCTCCGGAGACATTCCTAAGTCAGGCATTGTACACGACAGTGGGGAAAAGGAGAACCGCAGACCAAGGTGGGAGACCCGGGCGGCAGATGACCACAGACCGCAGGATGGCGTTTTCAGATCTTTAGAGTAGGATAAGAGCAGAGTATCTTCCTGAAAGTCAAGTGCAAAGTTGAAAAGAGAAGCGTATTTTGTCTTCCCTCGTAATAATAATAAACAAGTAAAAGAAATAAAAATAACAGGCTTCTAGAATCATCCAGAAGTAGGGGCTTCCTCAACAAAATAGCTCTGAGTCCAGTAACCATGAGTTCCGTGTCTGGGCACAGCAGAAGGGGGAAAGGGCAGAGGCCACCTGGATTCTGATTCGCCTGTGTTTCTCTGATACCAGCTCAGTGATGGAAACACATTTTCGCCCCTGATCCCAGCGGCTTTTGGAGTTTGAGAAACACATTGCATTAAATGGCTCTGCAAATCGAACCTCATTCCAGGCAAAGCCTTACCCTCTGCCTCCCTCCGTGTTGACACCTGTGTGACAAACACTTTGACTTTATAACTCACCCACTCAACCCTGTGACTAGCTGGGACGATGTCACACCCTATCCTTCTTCTAGTTTCAGGAGGGGGAAAAAAAAAGAGGTTTCGTTGAACGGCTTAAGCCTTTATTTTAACAACAAGGCCAGCCGCTCTCATCTGCAGATGAGCAAGCCTCACCCACTGGCACACGAGAGCTGGTTTATCAGCAAGGCTCAGCCTCTCCTCGCCAGCAACCTTTGGCTTCCCCGCCTTCCTGAGCAGGTTTGTCACTCAGCCGGGCGACTGCTACCCTGCTGGCGGATTCCTGCCGTTTTTTCTCAGCACACCTGTACAACTTGAAATTGCTGTCTGTGCGTAGCCAGCGCTGATACTCAATCAGAGGCAGGCAAGGCAGGTTAGACCTGCCGGCTCTCCCACCTCGCCCTTATTAAGGGACAAGCCAGTGGATTAGATCAAGTCATGAAAGAAAAATCACAAACCCAGCACTGGGGGTAAAAAAACAAAAAACCTTCGTTTATGAACTAATTCTGCATTTACTGCCTAAAGAAAACTAAAACCCTTCTTCTAGAAAGACCGCGCTAGTGCCCTAGTGAATTATGAATACCGAGGAGATCATGAAACCATCCCTTGCTCACACCAGACACCCCTCTGATAGGACTCGAGGGTACCTGTACTGGCAAACACAAAACGTTCCGCAACCCGAACGCATGTCGGAATCAGCACCACCTTGAGAACCTGTTGTGAAGACCGAAGTTCAGGGACGATGGTGTCGCCAGGGAGCAAGAAACAGCACAACCACCCTGAAGCCCCCAAACGCACTCGGCAATCAGATGATGCCTCTTTTCCTTCTTAAGGAGTTAAGTGGGCTCTGGAATATTAAGTATATGCCTCTAAATTATGACTTCTCACAATTTAAATCATGGTTTGATTTTAGGAAAACCTGTTAGCACATCCTTGCCTGAGGTTCTCATCTGTAAAGCATCGAAAGATACCTCTCTCCCTTTTTTGGTGAAAATTAGCTGAAGCATCATTGGGGTCCATCCGGAGCACGCTGCCTGCGAGTGCTGGGAGCTCCTTTGGCGCGAGATCTCCCGCCTCCCCCCGGGCTGCCTTTCTGTACCTCTCCTCGTCAACGATTATTTGACAGTCACCAACACGGGGACTGAAGGTGCGGGGGCTTCCCTGCATTGCTTCTGGAAGGCAGAGTGGACGCTGCAGGCAACACCACACCAGCTCTTTGCAGAACGGAGCCACGTCTGCAGAAGCAAAAGCAAATTAAATCTTTTATTTTAAAAATGTAATTATATAATTAAAATGAGTAATCGTAACTAATTTGTAATAGATGCCAGAAATGGATATTTCACCTAGAGCATTTTTTCCTCCAAAAAAAAGCAAACAAAGCCCTTGCTGGGCACAGTGTCGAAGGCAGTTGTTAGCGAGACCTCTGCTCTCCTGCCCGCCCGGCCAGCCTCCCTCCAGGTTTCCGTCCTTCCGGGACAGACGCCCTGGGGCTGGCGGGGGCTCTGCACTCCAGCTGAGTCGCTGCAAGACTCTCGTCCTTCTCCGGGGGTCTGGGATCCAAATCATTCCCTTTAACCACCGACGGCTGTGCCAGAGATGGCCTGGCAGCCCCCACATTCTCCGAGTCCTGGAAAACCGGTATCCCTGCTCCACCTTCCTTGTCTGTTCCTCCTGCTGAAGTTCTCCCGTGAGCTCCACGCTGCACCGTGCACCCTGATGTCACGTGCTGTGGGCTGTCAGTCACCTGCAGCGTGCATTCCCTCCATCACTGGTGTGAACAGACGCGTGAGCAGGGGCCACCCCGCCCCGCTGCCCCGAAGACGCCTGACTCCATCTCCTGCCGACCTCTCTCAGACAGAACAGGAGTTTATCATTTTTGACCGTCCATGACTGGCGGTTTCCGCCCCTGACTCCAAACTCCCTCGTATTTTCAGTGTAGAATCTACATATTTTATAACACATCATTTCAGCCTGAGTTTCCTTACCTGTCAAAGCTGCTTTTTTTCCCCTTCTTGTTTTTAAGTAGCGAAGTTTCTTTTGAGCAATTAAAACTAGTCACAAGGGCATAGCCTTCACGCTGGATTGAAGAATGGATGGAAATGTATGTTCACTCAACGAGCCTCCATCGAGCACCTCACAGCTCCCTGGAGGTGAGACGAGACAATAGGAGTTAAAAATAGACACAAAAGAATTCTTCCAGAGAACGTGCAGATGGCGTGACTTCTAATTCCTGAGAATCAAAGAAGGGTCGTGTCATGGAGCTTGGTTTCAGTGTATCGTCAGAGCTAAGTCAGTGCAAACCAACCCGGGAAGATCCTCTTGCTGTGTTTGCTGTGAGCTGGTTGTTCGGGGCAGGGGAGGAGAGCGTGAGGACGAAGGGTGTGTGACCGTCCCTTGCTCTGGCCGTCCTGGGAGACAGGTGCGGCAGTGGACCCTCCCAGGACGGCTGGGCTGATTCAGTTCTAGGCTCTTTCCTGTCTTAGTCTGGGCTCCTGAATGATAACGTGCTTTCTTTTAGCAGTGTGCATATTTCAAAATACATCCTTTTTCACTCGGGCATGCATTTATACCCTTTCTCCTGGGCTGTATGCATTCTTTACTTATGCAGATTATAGAGTTCATAAAAATGCATCACAGGCCCATTTAAACTATGTGATTAACCGCTAATATGTGATATTAACTTGTAGGGTTTTATGGAGATCAGCACCTATAATTACATTTGATGGTATATGATAATTACCTGTTTGGCTGCATTTTAAAGTATGATGACTTGAGAACATTCATCAATCCATATATGGCTCAAAGTCTGATATAAAATTGCAACTCATTTTAATTGTTTTTTTTTTTAAGTAATCAAACTGACATCTCTCATAATGTAAAGCTTAAAGGAGACTGGCTAATTTTCTAGAGATGATGTTAATAACACAGTGATTGGAGTTCTAATTGAAAACTACTTTTTAGAAAGTGGGACGTTCTGATCAATATTTTCCAAATGGGCTAATTAAGTGTGCAGGTAGTGTTTCTACGTTTCCGACAAAACATACAGAAATTCAGCTTGGATTCTTACTCCTCTAGAAGGCCAAAGCACAGACGCTTCCTTGGAAAGGGTGTTATTGGGTTTCAGTGGGCAAATGTGTTCCCAGAGCTTGTCTTTGTAAGGGCAGCAAAGAAGTAATAAAACAGTCACTGCTCAGTAGAAAATCTTCCTAACTTTCTTTACACCACTCCAGAACCCCCCAATTTTTTATGTTTTCTTTTTGGCCTTTCAGGAGCTGGTTCTGTCTCTCCCCTGCACAGAGCGATGGATTCTATCCCAGACACGGATTCCCGATGTCACCTGACGACAAGCTTCCTGTTCCATTCTGTCCCTGCCGTGTTTGCTGATGCTCAGATTGGCCTTGGGACTGATCCTGTGGTTTTGCTGTCTGCCCCCACGACTCACCTCACCGTGAGTCCTAAATGACAGCACACAGGTGACGTTAACCTGGCACGACGGGCCCCTTCAGCTTCCAGGCACACTTACTTAAAATGCTGACTCACGATGACCAGGTAAGTGGGGCAAGACCAGTTCCACCTGTGTGGCGTGCATAGCATCCAACCTCCGGGGTATCCCGGTGCCCCAGTAACCCCATCTTTGCTGTGTGAAGACAGCAGAAGGAGCAGGTGGAGGCAGGAGACCCCGCGCTGTGCTCAGGGATGCTGGAGGAAGGAGGAGGAGGAGTTCTTGCGGGCAGAGCCTGTCTGTGCACCAGCTCAGCAGCCAGGGATGTTGAGCTTCTAGGGAGAAAAAGGAGAATAAGTCCAGGCAGGAAAAGTGGGACCCGCAGGACCCGCCATATGCCCGGCACGCAGAGCGGGTCTCCCTGGGAAGACACCCTTTCCGTGGCCTTACGTGGCTCTCTTCAATGCTTGTGGCTTTGTGTCTGTTTCATATTAGCCGGTGAGAAAGTTGGGAGTAGTGGCCCGACAGGATAGGACTGGTTTCTTCTTTAAGGCTAGCATTATTTCAGAGTTGGTTGATAAAGTGGTGATTCCACTGTTTTTACAAAAACTTTACATTCCATTAAAAAAATCGTAATTTAGGCCACACACAAATAAATTATTTTCGGCATGCACATGGACTGCCTCGCTAAGATACAGTGAGATGTGATGGCATGAAGGCACGAAAGTTGAAAAAAAGTCAATGATCAATTTTCTAATTATTAACATAATTAATATTTCCTGCTATGATTCTCAAATACTAATAAAATTATTAAATTAAAGCCCAACTTCAGCTGACAAAGAGAAACAATCTCTTCCGAGACACGCAGACCACAGGCTGGTCCTCCGTGGGACTAGCGGCCTGAGTCCGTGCTCCTTGGGAGCTCACAGAACACGAGGCTGCTCTTTGGCAAAAGTCATCCAGGGCAGGGAGAGACCCCCTGAGGGAACTCGGCAGAAATGTTATTCCTCCATGCTCTGCTCCGGTCTCAAAGGACGTCTGCAGATACGTTATAAAGGTCTCTTATCACACAAGGAAAAGAGTTCTAGAAATGCAAACAGGTGCAAGGAAAAAAAAAAGATGCAGAAACTGGGCAGCAAAGATCTTTTTTATATGGAAATATTAGCCACAGAATAAAGATAGGTCTGTTTACTATGTTTAATTAAATAGGGATACATCGTCAGTGACTTAAAAATGATCAAGTAAATTTTTAAAAAACTAAATTGAACTTCTACATTAAAACCTGCGCTAACTGAAATTAGAAACTCAATGAACAGATTTATCATCCTGTGGAAAAAACGGGAGAGAGAAGAGGAAACCAGAAGGCAGATTTGGAGAAATTACCCAGAATACCATTAAAAAATATATATATATATAGCAAAATATCATGTGACTTACGGTCAGGAAATAATTTATTTAAAAACAAAGACAAAACGAAGCAAAATGACAAAATATCTTGAAAAGGCAAAATTTTAATGTCTTTCATTCTTTAAAATGAAGAACACTGAAGACATTTAGTAGGTGCCAAAAGGAGAGAATAGATTTTCATTGATCAAATCAATAAACATGATATTTAGATTCTAATATTTAGCAGCAATTTCTGTAAATAAATAAGGAAAAGACATTTTTCCTCTAATAGGAAAAACGTGTTTCATATATGTATATATAATATACATATGCTATATATGCAAATGAAGTGACAATTTATAGAAAAAGAAGCCGAAACAATGGAGCAATGCTCAAAAGTTTTAGTGAACAGAATGATGCTAATTAATACGACATCACTTTCTGCCTGTAGATGGGCTGAACTTAAAAAGCCAAGCAGGACCGCATGTCCCCCATGCCCCATCCGCTGTCCGTGGGGTCGCGGGCCAGAGCAGCCATTCAGGAGAACAACCTGGCACTCCCCAGGCAGATTAACTATGTGCAAACTTCCCTAAGTGTGTGCAATTCCTCGCCTGAGTATTTATCCCACAGAAATCCTAGGCAGGTGCATCAGGACAGGTGTATGTGGACGCTCCTTCCAGGGTTACCTGGAGGTGAGGCAGACGCTAAGACTTGGCAGCAATGCTCCCCAGGGTTTTCTACGCACTAGGACCAACACGCCTCTGTGTGCACAGCTGCAAGGATGGATCGTAAGTATATAGAGCACTTAGGAAAGAAAAAACGGATAAGAAACAGAACGAGGTATAAAACTCAATACCATTCCCTAAATTAAAAATGCATTTGCATAAAGCAAAGATACATGGCATGCAAAAGCCCATACCAGCGGCATCGCATGCATTAACGACTTCGGAATATTTTCCCGTGGGTGGAAGAGATCGGGGTGAAGATGGTGTCAAAAAGGAAGTTAAATAGAAAAAAAGAAAGAAAAAAAAGGAAGGAGAGAGGGAAGATGCCGTAGAGTGAGTGACAGAGGAATGAATAAATGCATGATCAGCGCACGACAGAGAGCTGAGAAATGTGTGTATTTGTAACTAAATATGTGACGAGAGAGCTGAGAAAATGTCCATGTGAAGTCGCAGTCGAGGTCAGTAAAGAGAGGATGGGTTTTTTAATAAACAAAATTGGATTACTTCATCATACCCCTGAAGACAGAAATGTTAAAGATAAATTTAGAAAATCATTTTAGAAAATGATATAAAGAGAGCTTTATGCTCACAGAGTAGGAAAGGATTTCTTTAATAGCACATGAAAAATTACAAATCATAAAGGAAATAAATTAAACTATAACTTACTATGCTAAAATAACCTAGGTCCCGGTGCACTTTAAAATGGGGTTAATCAAGATATCGTAAAAACAGTGAAGTCAGTGCAAAGCAAGACATGACTATTTCCAACGTGTTGGCAAAGGGTCACCCGTATTGACGGAGCGTCTGTAAATCAATAGGAGAAATTCGCGTAATCCGACAGAACACTGGACAAAAGCAATAAAGAGAAATTCCACAGAAGAGAAAATGCAAATGACCAATGAACATATGGAAAAAAAAAAATCTTACCGTCGGTAGTAACCAGGGAAAGACACATTAAAAAATAAATGAGATGCAAGTTCTAATCGAATCGATGACTATTTTATTTTTAAAGCCTGAAAATATCTAGAACTGATGAGGAGATGTAGGGATTGGAACATTTTTCTAAAATGGGTAAAAGTGTACATTTTTACAATGACTTTGGAAAATCAGCATTATCCAGTAAAGCTGATTAAATTGTGCATTCTCTGTGATCCAGAAATTCCATTTCTGTGTGTGCACCCCAGAGAAATACTCCCCCTTCCACCTCGAGGAGCGGGATACACATGCACATGTCTGTTCGCCTATTCACGGCCACCTTCCCAATAATAACGTAGCTGGAAATATCCCCCCGTCACACACTGCGGAGATGCTTTAGTGCAGCCATTTAACGGGATATTATTTATCGGTGAAAAGAAGTGAATTGCAGAGACCGCTCTGTGGATGACTCTCACCCAGAATGATCCCACTTATATAAAGTTCAAAAATATGCAGAACTAAATGTTATAGACAGGGAAGTATGTGCTCGAACTTGAAGAAAAGCAAGGGAACGGTAGTTAAGCAGGGAGGAGACGTCATGACGGTGGCGGGGGAGGGATGTGTACAGAGGCCTGTGGCGTGACCTGCACACGTGTGTGCACGCTGGCGTGTTGTCCTGCTGACGTAGGTACACAGGTGTTCCTCATACCGTTTTTCTTATTTTTTGATGCACATTTTTATTAAGTATCTTTTGAAAGCTGCACATTATTTTAAAAAGCAACTTTTTTCTTTTAAGTTTGTGAGCAAAGCAACGTCCCAGGCAGAATGCTACGGAAGAAAGGATGTGGCGTTTGAGATCAGTGCGGAGAGTCAGCCAGGCACGCAGGTCACACGGCGGATGAACCATTCGTAGGAAACTTCCGGGGTAGGTGAACCCACACAGACAGAAAGCCAATGGGCATCATCCCTCGGGAACCATGAGGAAGGCCCCTAAACAGATAACTCAGTGCAAAGACACGATCCAAAGAAAATGATAACTGTGTAAAAAATAATAAAGAAGAACTTTCTTTACAGATAAAACTATGAGACAAAGGGAAAGCCCTTCCCAGGAAGGAGAAATGCTATTTCCGCGAAATAGCGTCATTATTTACAAAGAAACTGAAAGAATGAAGGGAGTTGGTTCTCATCCTAAGAACATAGAAAATAACTCCAACAGAAAGCAAATAAGAACTGTATACTGCTAACAAAAGCTGAAATTAATGAAAAATAAAAAGGTAGCAAAAATTTAAAAATTCAAATATAAGTTTATATCAGATTATTTTTTCTAGTATTTTATTGTGATAAAATACAAGTAACATAAAATATATGATTTTAACCATTTTAAGCGTACAGTTCAGTAGACTCAACCACATTCGTGATGCTTCTCTGCCATCACCACCATCCATCCCTATAACTGTTTTCATCGTGTAAAGCCAAAACTTTATACCTCCTTAAACAATTCCCCATTCCCCGACCCGTGGCCCCTGACCCCTGACCCCTGGCAACCACCTTTCTACTTTCCGTCCCTATGAATCTGATTAATGTGGGAACCTCACAATGTCCTGAAGACTCGTTTATATTGTAGTGTATGTCAGAATTCCCTTCCTTTTTAAGGCTGCGTAGTATTCCTTTGTGTGTGTAGACCACCATTCATTGGCTGAGTTGCTTCCAGGTGTTAGCCATTGTGAATATTGCTGCCGTCAACACTGTGTATAAACATCTCTCCAAGACCCTGTTTTCAATTCTTTTGTGTATATACCCTGCACATCCACAATTATACTTGTTATTTTTTAATAGTAGCAATCCTAATGAAAGCCCCTTTGATTATCCTGATGCCTCATGAGCTTGTTCAAAGGAGAAAGAGTGAAGATAAAAATACAGCAAATTAAGAGAGAAAAACAAGGAATAACCATACATACAGAAGTGATTAAAGCAGTCATAAAAAATATATATGAAACTTTCTGACAAGACATTTGAAAGTTTAGAGGAAATGGATGATTTCCCAGCAAAATATGTGTTGCCAAAATTCACCCAAGAAGAAAGGAGAAACTTAAATACATCAGTTACCATAAGAGAGTTTAGAAAAAGACACTTAAAAATCTACCATTGAAAAAGGCACTGAGAACAGATGGATTCCCAGCTGAGGTTTATGTAACATGAATTTTATATAACCTTTAAGAAAGAGAGCTTTTCAAAGTTAAATTATTCCAGGCCTTAGAAAAAAAGATGAAAGGCTCCCCCCCAGAATCGTTTTACAAAGGCAATATAACTCTTTTAAACATCTGATAAAGATAGAACAGCAAAAGGAAATCAAAGATGGGTCTGGTTTATGAGTAGAGATGAAAAAATTATTAAAATATGAGAAATTATATTTCAGCAGTACTTTGCTTTATTTATTCAATTTTTTTGTTTTTATTTTGTTGTTGTTAGGCACCTAATATGTTCCATATACTCTTCTCTGTGCCAGAAATGTAGAAACGGAATAAAGAAAAAATCTATACCACGCCCTCACGGGGCTTTCTCTCTAGTGTGACCAGGAAGACGCCAGGCAAAATCAACTCGTGTAGCTACCATGTTACATGACGTTAGGCGAAATGGGGAAACGCTAAGCAGAGAATTTGGGCAGAGAGCTCTCGGGGGAGTTGGCATCACTCGGGCGGTCGGCAAACACGAGAGGCAGGTGAGAGCATCACCTGTTTGGGGCTTTGCCTACGTAGGGGAGAACATTCCAGGCGGAAGGAGAAGCCAGAGCAAAGCCCTGAAAGATGACATGCCTGGATCAAAACGAACCCAGAAGAAAGCGCAGAAGAGGTGGTCGGAGGGCTGGCGGGAAGGACGTCCCAGGCAAGGATGCGCGTGTCTCTTTACGAAGCCACCGGGGGCTTCAGCTCAGACCGGCACTGTGGACCCCCTTCCAGTGGGTCACGCTGGCTGCTGAATTGAGACCCGATTGAAGAGCAACCGATCAGGTTCCCGGCAGGAGGTCCTGGCGCCTTAGATTAGGGCAGTGGTGGTGGAGATGGTGAGATGTAATGTGACTCTGGATGTATTTTTAAGATAGAAAAAGGAGGATATTTTGAGGAGCTGGATATGTGACATAAAGGGGAAAAGAAAGGAGTGATAAAGGTGACTCCAAGGACCGAGACTTGAGAAGCCTGCGTGACCAGGTAGCCTGAGGCGAGATGGAGACCCTCGCGGATGAATGAACACGGCTGAGGATGCAGAGAGGTCGCAGAGACCAAGCCTTGGCATCCAAGTGGCATCAGACAGAGGCTTGGCATGGTAAGACTTGGGTCCACAGGAGAGCTCCTGCCTGGGACTCTTAAGCAGGTAGTTGTCACTTAAAGTTAGGAAATTAGATGCGACTTCCAAGAGAGTTTAACTAGAAAAGGAAGATATCCAAGGAGGAATTCCAAAATTAGGAGTTGTTTCAACAGAGAGGTAGGGGTCAAAAACCCAACTGGAAAAGGGGTGTGGTCCCCAGGACAGGGGCAGGTGCCTTTGCACACAGTGGGGGGACAAGGTGGGTGGAGGCCAGGTCACCAGGGTGTGGGCCACCTGAGGTGTGGCTTCAGGTGGCCACCCACCGAGACACAGAAAGTGAGGTCATCGGCCAAGGGCAAGCATGGGGAGGAAGGGGCGGAGGTCTGTGGGAAGAGGAACAGAGCCCGGACACGCAGTGTAGCTGGTGGAAGCTTTCGGAGTTTCCCAAGGACCATTTTTCTTCCTCCAGCCACATCAGCCCTGAGGCTGTGGACACAGCGCAGGCAGAAAAATGGGTCCTTCCTCGATCAATCATGTCAAATCCATTACACAAGCGTAAAACATTAACATAAAGTGTTAACAAGATGTTTAATAAAATCCTTGTTTGCCATTCTTTTCTAAAGCTTTAAGTTAAAAAAAAAAAAAAAGAGTGCATTTGAACTGCTTAGGTAAAATTATGACTGTCTCTACCAAACAAGTGGAATTATTATTCTAGGTGGTAAAGTGGCAACTATTACAATTCAATGATAAATTAGACATGGGTCGTGACTATTACCAGTAATAATTTATTATTGTTTTCAGGGATCCAGTCATTGTAACTAGATACAGAATTTAATAAGTGTGACAAAGTTTTTAAAAGATAAAAAATATCTCCTTTTTATGACATGATTTTATAGCCAGAAAACCCAACAAACTCATAATAAACAATTGGAATTAACAGAAGAATTTGGAAAGGTGGATGGATATAAGATAAATATGGAAAAGGTGTTAGTTTTTTTTTTTTTTCGAGTTTAATAATGAAAACTTACAGGAAAATGAGAAAAACGTTCTCATGATAATGAGAAAAGCATGAGATATTTAGGCATAGAACACACCAGAAGGAAACAGAAACTAAGAAAACAAAGTAATATCCTATTGAGAAACATAACCTATTATATGGACAAACGGAAAGACATACGATATTCTAGAGTGAGAAGTCTTGGAAATATAAATGTAGTATATAATGATAATTATATTAAATTGTAATTTGAATTATATGACCATAAAATTTATATGAGAAAATAAATGTTGAAGGATAGCTAAGAAAATTTTAAAAACAAAGACTAGGAAGGGAGTGATCGGACTTACCAGATATAAGAAAAAGCTGGAAAACCATCAAAATAAAATTGATGTGTGATCAGTGTAGTGATATGTAAATAGATGATATGAGAGACTAATTACTATAAGATAGCATTTGTTTTAGTAAGAAAAGGATAGACTTTAATAAATGCAACTGGCAAAAATAGCTACACATCTGGAAAGAGATACAACCTGAGCACTATTTTACTTCACATAAAAATCAATTCCAAATGATTAAACACTTGAATTAAAAAAATAAAATAACATGGTTTTGTAATAAAACTTAAGTGGGGAGAGACAAATCCAGATGTCCCTGGAAGCTCACCTCCCAATCTTGGCAGTCGATCAAGAAACTGCTTCAGTAGGTCTAGGCTAGAGCTCTGTCGGCTTCTGCAACAGCGGGGTCCGCTGCAGCCTTCCCCTGTACGTATGCGGAGTGACAAGGGGATCCACAGGCACTTGTCCCAGCCACAGCTCTGCAGGACAGCAGGAGGATGGAGTTCCACCTACTCCACCTGTGAGTTGCCCTAATCGCGTTGGCTTTTACGTGCTGTATCATTACAGCTGTTTGCGTCTGTGCACGACACCAGGTGACCACAGTACTATCTAAGGATCAGAGCATCCCACTCAACAAGGGTAGAAAACTCAGAAGCCATAAGAAAGGATGTACACTTTCTCTTTCATAGCAATAAAATATTTATATGATAAAGTATATCACGAACAAAGTAAATAGGAAAACAATTATTTGGGGAGAGATTGCTAAGATCTGACAAATTGACCTGAAGGGGACAAACAATCCAACAGAAAAATGGCCACAACAGGGTAAAGAGGCAGCTCACCCAAGTGTGCAGCTACACAGCAGCAAATGTGTGACGACGTATTCAAACGTGCGGCACGCACAGGCGGACGCCAGCAACAATAGGCTATCATTGTGTACACAGGAGAAGAAGTCACTGCTGTTGCCAGCAGAGACACAGAAAGTGGCCGCTCTCCTACATTAGCAATTGAAATGTGAATTGTTGTAGCTTTTTGAAAAAAAAAACCAGTACGTAAGATAGCATTTATAGATTTATGTAAAATTGTGTGTGTGTAGAGAATTTTAAAAAAAAAGGAAACGCAGTCTGCAGGTTGACACTAATACAGGATTCTAGACTTTGGGTAGAAAGACCAGTTCCAGACTGCACACGATGCCTAAACTGGAAACACTTCCAGCAGATGGCCGTGTCCAGTTAGGACGCCTTTAGGAGCCAGGCAGACAGGAGAGGAAATAGCAGACGACTTTTGAGTGAGAAATCCAAGTTAAAATGCTGTTTATTTTGAGTTCCACTTTTTCCTAGGACATAAAGAGGTGGGACACACATCCTAGGACATAGAAAGGTGGGACACACGGACACACTCACACATTCAAACAACAAAGGGTAGCTAAACGCCACAAACTGTGTGCAAGTTATAAAATCTCTGTCTCTGTAGGGCAAGAGAAGCAACCATCTTGCTGAAGTGGTTCAAGTGAACCCTCCCAGTAAGGGGAAAGAAGAGATCCCTTCCAGGGTGAGCTCAGCGCTCTGGTTCTAGAAGCTTCCTAAGTATATGTGACCTTCCAGAAGCCTCGTGTGAATTCACTCCTTCTGTAAGTGAACTCGGGAGAGAGCATGGGGACATCTTAATACGTTGTTCATAAGAAAATCATGCTAATATTTACAGCTAAAATTTGGGGTGTATATGCTGGCCCACTTAAACATAAGAATGATCCTATCTTATTAAGCATCCATGAAGACAAAGCACATAAAATATTTTAACAACCTCAGCCATTTTATAAACGTTATCCAGCTAAACCTGAAGCTAAAATAGCCAAAGTTGAAATTCGGAGCTAATTCTCTCTTGCACCTCATCATGGCTGTACATTAGGTATCTAAGATTATGTTTAAAAATAACTTTGTGCAAATGGAGCGCGTTCACAGTTGGCCATATTTTGAACCAGGTACGTACATACGAGGGTAAGAATTAATTTTAACTGCAGAGTAGCAGATTAATCACTTGTGCAAACTTAAACGTGCGCATAATTTGTCAATGTTGATGTCATGAACGCTCCGGAGTGGGTTTAATCCTCACGCCCGCATTTAAATTATTTAACGCTATTTCACATCATATTAATCAAACGTGATTAATAGGGAAGAGAATAGAATTTTGGCTCATATCGTAGTTCTCACAGTCGAGACTGCGCAAAGTGCTTAGCAAATTAATGACTCAGGTGTGCGGTGACTGGCAAATGCAATGAGGTCACGGCCCCATTACAGCTCACAGTCAGCCGGAGATGCCGGAGCGCGTTTTACTGTTGCAGTGAGGTCCTTTAATGTCAACGTTTGTAATGGCCGTGGAAGGAATAAAAGGAATTCTTACGATACCTCATTAGGAAATGGAGCCATGACAACGCAAAAACCATTCGGACTGACGGATCCAATAGCACGGAAACTTCCACTGCAGGACGCCAGAGAAGGGGACAGTGTCGGGAACTGTCCTCGCCAGGGGCAGAGAGTCTCCGAGACCCACTCGTCTTTCTTCTTCCCCATCCTGTCCAACGCGATTGGCTGCTCACAGTATTGTCACCTTTTTATTTAGAAAATAATGACAGAGTTTTAATTGCCATTGAATATAAATAACGTGAGGAGTTTTACTGAAGTGTAGCTCACGCACTGCACACGTCATGAGCGTATGCACAGTTGAGATGCGTGCACCCAAGTGAGGAATTTTCACAAAGCAAACACCTCTGCCCAGGTCACCGACTGAAATTTTGCTGGCAGCCCAGATCCTCCTCCCGTGCAGCCCTCGCCAAATGGACCCACTGTTCTGACTGGCACGCTGGAGATTAGGTTTGGCATTGGAAGACAGCAAGGAAGCTATCCTGTTTTCTGAATGGTCCACAATGTATGCGTGCTGCGCTTTATATGCATTGGTTGTTTTGCCTTTGGAGTTGTTACGAAGAGTGTCACCATAAACATTCTTGTACACATCTTTTTATGAACATTTGTCCTCATTTCGGTTGGATGGAGTCCTAGGAGTAGAATTGTGGGTGAAAGTGCATGTGTGTGTTCCGTTTTAGGAGAAACCACCGCACGAGGGCCGAGCACGTTGGTGTCTGCACCGGGGATGGCTGAGTTTGGGAGGCCGGCCACCCTCCCCGCTGCATGCACTGCCAGCAGCCAGTTTGCAGCTTAGCAATTCTGGTTGATACTGAGTGGAACCTCTTGATTTTAAGTTTCAGTTCCTTATGACTAATGAGGTGGGGCTTTTTTTTTTATGTGTTTATGGGCTATTTGCATTGTACGGCCTCTTTTGTGAAGCACTTGTTCAATTGTCTAGGCTGTTTTTCTATGGCTTGGCCCATTTTTAAAATTAATTTTCAGAACTGTTTTATGTATTCTGGATGCAGTGGGTGCCGTATGGATTGCAAATATCTTTTCCCAGCCCGTGGCTTGCTTTTTCATTCCATTAATGGTATATTTGACGGAAGTTCTTAATTGTAATAAAGTCAAATTTGTGGTTATTTTCCTTTTATACTCAATGCTTTTGGAGTCCTTTTTAAGAATCCTTTGCTCACCCCAAAGGCATGAAGCTTCCGAGTATTTTCCTTCAGAGGATTTTTTTTTTTTGTATTCCTTTCACATTTAAATCTGTAACCCACCTGGAATTAATTTTTATGAATGATATTTGGCAGAGTCAAAATTGTTTCGTGTCAGGGAAACAACAGTGAATAAACCACAGTACCTGACTTCAGAGACCTTGCTTGCTCCAGAGAGAGGCGGACAATCGAACGATGAATTAAAATATAGTAGACAATCCTAAGTGATACTGTAATAAGAAAAGGAAATGGTTATTTTAATAACCACTCTTTGAGTCTGCATTAAGAGGCCTAAGGAAAATGCCCTAATTGGTCGTTCTGTTAGCGAAAGGCAAGGTTTCCTGGCGTAGGTGATTTAGGCTTCTTTAGGGAAACCAGAGCTGCATGGTTCTGCATAAAATGAACAAGGGTATTCAGTCTTCCCTTGAGGGGGTAAAACCTGAGAATGGGATGTTCTGAAACGGTAGAAACCCATCCAAATGGTGGCCACAAGTCAAATTTAAAATATTTACTCTAGCGACTAGCTTTCTGAGAAGACTTTGCAGTCATCGATTTATTTATTTTACGTTTTAAGCGATGGGTTCTTTTTCCTGACCTTCGGGTATTTTAGTCCTTATCATGTCACCTTATTTATTTCATGATGTTTTCGTTGGGTAGGTATTTCACAATAAGTATATACGTATTTTCTGTTTATCTAATTATTAAATTCCTTGGAGTGATATAGACTAAATCCTCATATTCTTCCATTTCTGGAGCTTGCAATAGGTACCCAGTAAACGCAAGTGCCTTCACTGATCAATTGAAAACGTCTAACTTGCTTCTGCCCACCCGGCCTCCAAGTTTAGCACACTCTGCTGCAACCGGTGTTTAGCCAAGGCTTGCCCACAACTGCGGCCGTGTGCGGCTAATTCCCAAAGCTATTTCTTGAACAGTCTCCCTGGAAGCAGCCCCGGGAGAGCTGTCGTCATATCGCGCCATGTGCCAGCGTCAATCCGCCCCGTCCGCCGGCCAAGGGGGAGCAGACCCAAGGCCGGGCGGGAAGCAAGGTCCAAGCAGTGGTGATGGCTACACCCGACCAAATCCTCCATTGCAAGAAAGGGAGAAAGTAGAAGGAGCTAGAAAATTAGAAGCCATTAGAAGAATAGCAGAGCAAGCAATTTTATTAAGATGGAATAAAAAGATCCCAGGATTTTGAGAATGGTGAACTAGACGCCATTTTTTTCTTATGTTTCAAATGTAGAGTGGGCTTCTGTGCTGGAGAAAGGACCAGGCTATTAGCATCGCAATGGAATGGAAACGAAGGAGCGGGCGTCCTGACTGGGGGGGACGCGTGTGCATCTGTGCCTGTGTGCACGTGTCCCCGTGTCAACGTGTGTCTGTGCAGGTGAGTGTGTCTCTGTTTCGGTGTCTGCATCTGTATCCGGGCCCGTGTGTCTGTGTGTCTCAGGTCAGCACATTTTATTGTGTTAAGGTGCAAATCCTTCTACTTCACTTTTCCTGTCACGGTGTCTGCAAATTTTAACTATGATCTAATTTTATTGCTTGAAAGTGAAACTGTTCTGACCGGTATCTGATGCTTAGTGTTAGCCATTCTCATGCTTGGAATTATTTAAAATTCCACTGAAAGCACAAACTTAAACTGAGATTTTTTTTTCTTTTTCTTTTTTTTTTTTTTTTTTGAGGAACTCAGACATGCAGAACTGAGATCTGAAATCTGCTGGCTGATGCAGATGATAGCCCAAGATAGGAAGTTAGGCTTTGGGTTGCTTTAATGGAGAGGAAATGACTCACGTCAACGCTTGTGTGCAACAGAGCTCCTAAATTTAGCTTTCCTTTTAGGGTAAAACCTAATATTGACACAGTAACGCGAAACTTTATTTTACTAAACTGCGACGTTCTTGCTGCCTTTTCCCATCTGTCAATCAATTAGCACGTCTTTCATTAAGTCCGTGTGAAGACATATGTAGTGTACATAAAACTAAGTCTCGTAAAATCTAAGCGAGGTTCACAGAACACGCTGAGTTGGGAAATGCTGTACATTTCAGCGAAGCGAGAACAAAGGGTCTCCAGTCTGTTTGGATTTGGAGGCCAAACACAAAGAACTTTGGGGTAATATTAGTAAGTGTATCCATTGACCCTCATGGAAAAATGGAGACATATATATATATTTACAAACAAAAGGTGTTTCAGAAGTAGGATTATTGTTACAGCCTCCAGCTTCTCCCAGGCATATTCAGTGTGGAGAAAAAGGACGGGATGCTTTTCCTAACTACCATCTTGGTAGCTGCGGTGGTGGAAAGGGTAAGGGAGGAGGCGTTTAATCCCCACACGGGCACTGAAGACCCCCCACCGGGGACCAACCCGCCCCTAGCCAGCCCCCGTCTCTCAGCACGGAGCTCGTACAGCTGAGTGATGTCATGTCCTGTAGACTGTTGGGGCGTCTAGCAAACCAGGGAAGCAGATGCACTTTTTTGTATTTTTAAGATACTTCTTGGCAACCACATGACACAACAGGTGTGGCTGTTATAAACACGATGATTAACTTTGGTCAATTATTTTTTAAAGTCTAGAAGAATCTGTTCCATTTTTAATTACAAAGTTTTTTTTATGAAGTTATATAAGCACAAAATAGAAACCTAGGAAAACGGGAAAACTTTGTAATTCCACAATCCTACCAAAGCAAATTATGTATTTATCTAGAAAAATTCTACCTGCATATATTTTTGTCAGTGGGGACCTCCGGCCCTTGGTGACCTGTCTTGGTGCTGCCACTGAACACGGGGGCCCAGGAGCTCCACGAGCCCTTCTACCTCTGGACCCTGCACCATGGCACGGGGACTCCAATGCACCTTGCATCAGCCCAGGTAGGAAACTTGGCTCCTCAACCCACATCAGCAGCGGTGGCCCTCTTTCATTTCTGACGTCACCACCTGAATCTTTTCCCTTTCTTCTTAGTTATCCGTGACTAGAAGTTTGTCATAACAACTGTGTTTCATTTTTCAAAGGACCGGATTTAATTTTGCTGATTTTCTCTGTTGATTCCATGTTATCAGTCTCATTGATTTCTGCTTTAATTGTACTATTACTTTTCTTCTGCTTACTTTGGATTTAATTTGTTCTTCGTTTTCTAATTTCCTACGGTGGAAATTAGAGTATTGATTTTGGATCTCCTTTCTTTTTTAACATAGGCATTCAGTGCTGCAAACTTTCTTCTGGGCGCCGCTTTCTCTGCATCCTACAAATTTTCGTAAGTTGCATTTTCATTTTATTTTAGTTCTCCTGAGATTTCTTCTTTGCTTATAGAGGAGCATGGATAAGAATGGCAGAATATGCGTTATGTTAGAAGTATGTTTTTAATCTCCAGGTGTACGGGGTTTTCCGAATATCTTTCTGTTATTGGGATGAGGAGTCATATGGGAACACTGTACTTTTGCTTAGTATTTATGCCAATCTAAAATTGCCAAAAAAGAGGCCTGTTAATTACAAAAAAGGACCAGAAAAGCAATCCTGATGGGTTAGAAATTTTTTTAAAGATATGAACTATTATTGCTTTTAAATTAAAAAAAAAATCCAAGAGTTTTTTTGGAATTTAAAAATTTTTAAAAGTGTAGTTTGCTCTATTTAATAGAAGCATCGTCTTCTTGAATTTCTCTAAGGATGTTAATTGGGGATGATTTTTAAATCTCCTCTGTTCCCTTAATATTTCATATTATTTTCTCGTCCTCACGTGGTGGAAGGGATGAGGGATCACTCTGGGGTCTCTTTCATAAGGACACTAATGGCACTCCTGGGGTGCCCCCTCCGAGACCTGCTCACCTCCCAAAGGCCCCACCTCCTAATACCACCACGCTGGGGATTAGGTTTCAATACACACATTTTGTGGGGACCCAAACTTTCAGTCCATCGCGATGACAGCTATCATCAGTCCACGGTGGGACACGCCTATCACCGTTTTGCAGAGGCTACAAGGGAGTGCGTTGCCCAAATCTCTCCGTGTCGACACCAGGAAGAAAACCTAGGGTGTTAATTCCCTGCTTTTCGAACCTCAGGGCCATAACCCTTGCCGAGAGAAAGCACGGCCATTTCCTAGGAGAAAACGGGCCATTCCTGAGGGGGTGTCTCATGCTCACCCTTCTCCTACGTGTCTTTCGACGAGGGATGTTTTCTAGGGACAGACAGATTCCCTTTCGAGTTTCTTCTCAACTCTAACAACCCCGCTCCACAGCCTTGAAGAGTCACACGCCGTGGGACGGAGCGTGACTGGCCTCTGTTCGACCAGCGGAGACAGGTGCTAAATAGCTCGGAAACATGCCCTTCTTACATGTTTTAATTGTCTTTCTAATTAAAAAAAGGTGAAAAAATATATTTAAAAACTTTTAGTAAAAGGACACACTATTTCTTTTTTTTTTTATTTCAGCACATGAGAGGGTACAAATGTTTAGGTTATGTGTGTTGCCTTCCCCCAATCCTGGAGTCAGAGCTTCAAGCGTGTCCGTCCCCCAGACGGTGCGCATCGCACTCATTATGTCTGTATATACCCTTCCCTCCCCTCCCCTCCCGTCTGCCCGATGCCCGATAAATGTTGTTCCTATATGTCCAGTTAGGTGTTGACCAGTGAAACCAATTTGCTGGTGAGTACATGTGGTGCTTATTTTTCCATTCTTGGAATATTTCACTTAGTAGAATGGGCTCCAGCTCTATCCAGGAAAATACAAGAGGTGCTAGATCACCACTCTTTCTTATAGCTGAGTAGTAAGTACTCCATGGTATACACACACCACATTTTATTAATCCACTCATGCATCGATGGGCACTTGGGTTGTTTCCACATCTGTACAATTGTGAATTGAGGACACACTATTTCTTAATCTAGAAGTAAAGATTACTCAGGGAGACAACATGTGATAAAAGAATTCTCAGACTACAGCCTACCAATGCCCTGGAGGACAAAAAAAAAAAAAAAGTGATGAAAATAGCTGGCGGTTGTCGGAGGCAGGAGACCCCGAGTGACTAATGTGGTTTGTCATGGGATGGTGGCAAGCACTTGCTCTCGAACAGAAGCAAACATCATTCCACGGTTCTCAGCTGCCCTTGCTCTGTGATCAGATGATAAGCCTTTCACGTAAAATGTCTCTATTTAAAAATTCTTGACTGTCCATTAGCTTTTTTTTTAAATTTCTGAAGTCAGATGTGTGTGCACACTTGCAACTGTGCAGACACCTACCGAAGGCCCGCTTGGTGGAGCAGTCCTGGGCTTCGGGCAGGCGCAGACCTGCGGGAAGCCTCAGCCACGGCGTCCGATCTGATGTGGAACCGAGGAATTTAAATGAACCCCGGGATTGACTCTGCAAAAGTAGAAATTCCTACATATTTTGAAACAGTCCAAATCATCACAACCAGAAATAGCGGAGGGTTAGCCACGGATAAGAACACAAATCTAAATTTAGGAATATCGTCAACAGCAAGGGCTTGAGGAGGGAAAACAGGGTCGAGACAGGGGCCAGTCCCAGCTGACGGATTCGTTGTAAATTTGGGGTGAGAGTGAGTTGGTAGCATTTGGACAGAGACCAAAGCTGTTGAAAAGAAAAACTTCGTACACCAACAATCAAAGTGGACGAAGGAACCCAGGGAACGTGTCGTTTGGCTTCTCTGCAGACCGCCGCGGTGACGTCTTGCACCCTGGCCAGGAACGTCCTCATGTTCCGATAACGGATCGTGGAGCTGCTCTTGGGCTGGCAGGAGCTCCGTGTTGCGGGAAGATAGCACAGCTGGAAAATCCTTAGAAGAACATGCACGTGACTTTCAAAACGCGTTAGAAAAAGAACCACAACAAAATGGCTCGACGATAAGGAGAGACATTGGTCCCTACGATTTGCCGTTAAGACCCGAAAGGCTATTTGCAGGAAAAGCACCAGCACATTTCCTCTAAATCATCAGGTCACAGGCTCTTCCTCAAGCAGCAATTCAGAGTCTCAGCGTGAGTGTTTTGACTGAGTCTTGGCGCTTTCTCCACTCAGAACAATTCCCAGCCCCAGCATCCCTACCCCCCGCAGCAGCAGGACCGTGGCCCCACCACGGCCGCCCAGCCGTCCCCGTCCCGGCTCTGCCGCAGGCTCTCGGGAGATGGGCAGAATGTCCAAACCGAGCACGTCTCCGGGCGGGCAGGACTATGCAAGCACACGGAGGTAGTCCCGTAACCGTTCTGAAAAACGCATGCGTGAGATCTTCCAGATCAAAGCTGGGTGGTTCACCTGGACTCCCAGCGCGCCCCTGCTCTGGTTTGTGAGAGTCCTGGTCCTGGGCGCCCGGCTGGCTTGTCCTGTCTTGCTAGACTCTGGGAGGGGGCAGACACCAGCGTGAGGGGCTCTGGGTGTGAGGGTGTCGCCGTGGGTGTGTGCACACATGCCCCGTGTGCGGACTCGCCCCCTGGTGCGGTGTTTCCATCTCACTGCATGTAGCACCTTCTTCTTCCTGCATGCGGCGAACGCCTTCCCTTCCCCAACCAGAATCGTCCTACACGTCACTCAGACGCGGTTCAAATGCCATTTTCTTAACGCGTAGACTCGGAACATGGAATCCAAGCAGGAATTTGGGGTAAACGATCTCACGACCCCCGTTCTTTACAGAGTTGAACACCCTTTGCTGTAATATATCCGTCTGGGTTTTCAACTGTCCTGCAGCTCACAGGTAACCCAGTGTTAACACCTAGGAGCCCGGGAATTAATAAATACTGTTGGGTAAACACACCAGTGAGTGAGTGAACAAACATGACCCTGTATAGCCTAGAAAGCACCTGGGGTTATCATTGCTACCACCTGCCTCATCACTGTTCCCATCTGGGGTTCAGTTTTAATCAATTATTTACAAATTATTGTTATTTAGTAATTGTTGTATTTAGTATACTGTAAATTAGCCATGGCTATATAATAACAATACTGTTTTTCAGAAACGTATCACAAATTGTTATTATAGAAATAAGAAACGTTGTTTTTTCAACTAAATTGTTACAAATTGTTATTATGTTCTATACATCAGATGGAAACAGCATCCGTCATCTTACATGAGTAAGGTTTCTAAACTGAAGGGACCCGTCTTCCTATTCCAAGTTCCTTTCTACTTCTCACGTGATGTTTTCCCAGATCTTTGCAGGGGCCTTTTGCATTCCACCAGGTTTTGGATAAGAATGTTTCCAGTCTCTAGTCGGCTTGGTTTTCTGAGCTATGTGGGGTGTCAAGGACTGTGTTGAATGTTACGGTCGGAGCAAATGGTAAACAGGCCTCAGCTGCAGCTCCGTGCTGCCCGCCCGCAGCCTGGCCCTGGGCGGGGTCAGGCCTTCCTGACGCCCACCCAGCACCGCTCCGCCCGGCTCCTTCTGCTCTTCCTGATGCCCCTTCCCCACCCCCGCCCCAGGCCTCCCCGCACACTGCAATGCAAAAGTGCTGACCCAGGAGAGAAGGTCCCAAGGATACACAGGAGAAAACCAACAGAAATCTGCAGCCCTGCGCCCTCTTAGACCCTGCCCGGCCGGCAAGTGAGACCCACACTGACTTCCTTGAGGGCACAGGAGCATCTGAGACGTGGAAAAGGATGGAAACCGCCAAACCGTCCTTTTTCCTGTTCTCATCGTACCTCTTTCCAAACACCCTCACTCTGCTCCCTCCAGGTGACATTTGGGGTTGATCAGAGGGGGACCGGAGTGTCAGGCCAGGTGGCCGAGAGGAACTCATAGCTCCTTAAAACTAGGGCGGCGGGAGCGATGCCGATGCCTGGCGTGCACGCCGAGACGCAGGCTTCTGCCGGGGGAGCAGCCCGCATCACCCTCCACCTGCACGTCCCTTCCCACGTAGGCTGCGTCGTCCAGCTTGGTCTTGCCTTAAAACTGTGATTCTCACCCTTAGCTGCTTTACCTGTCAGAATCACCTGGGGAGCTTCGAAAACTCCCAGGAGAAATAATTCAGGGGGCACCTCCCACCATCACATCAGAAGCCCCTGGGACCCCAAGACGCCAAGTTGTTAAGGCCTCCCAGGGGGATCCCGCGTGTAGCCACCGCCAAGCTCCACTGACCGGGGCCCAGCGTGGCTCTTGTGTTAAGTCGGAGGCAGAGCGGAAGAAGCAACTGCTCTGTTTAAAAATAAGAACCACCTAACGTGCTGTTTTCACAAGGTTTTATATAGGCAAAATAAAGCATGCATTCAATTGCACTCTTTTCCCCCTTATAATAAATTTTGCTTTATTAGAGTGAAAGTAACGTCAACTCTTTTACTCTCTATGAAAATTTTCTGTTTCCCTGCTTGGTTTTATAGCGTTTCTGTTCCTACAGCTATAATTTTATACGCTGCTTTGCTGGTATTTTCAGAGCAAAGACATTATATGTAGTTCCTAGTGCCAAAAGGTATAGAAAGTTTTGTAAAACTATGGGAGAGGAAACAGCAATAGGTTTATTTTAAGATCATAAAAATTTTATTTGACTTTTTTTTTTTCCTCCTTTGCACTGGTTGCTGTTACTTTAAATGTCTTCTGGCATTTAACTGGCAATAAAAAGGGCAAAACAAACTGTTCCTTCCTTTAGATTGTGCAATTTTATTGCTGTGTTTAGTGCAACTAAATATGACTTTTTTTTAAAAAAAAATGCATGTTTAACTACGTTCTTTTTTGTAAGGCCTAGGGCTGTGAGCTGAGAAACTCCAAGGGTAAGATAGTGGTTCAGAGTATGCCTGAAGGTTTTCAAAGACACTTAGGAACAATCTGAAGTTAGGTGGCTTTGATGACATTGGTCTCGAAGCTGGGGATGCTTGCGTGTCACTGAATCTGAGATGGCTGAGCCCGTGTTGAGCCCAGGCATTGGACAGTCACAGCAAAGGCAGAGGTGTCTCGGTGCCTACGCCACGGCTCCCAGCAAAGGAATCCGTGTGGGATCAGATGCTCACACTGCGATTTGGAAGCCAGCGACCAGAGGAAATGTTTCCCCACTCAGTCCGTTTGCGAATTTTGGATCGCACAGGCAATGCTACCCGGTGGAAGCGGGTTGTTCGATTCCATCTTAGACAGTGCTGTGCTCCGGTTTTCACAGCCTCTCCCCCACAGGTCCACATAGATCTAAAAAACCGCCGTGTTTTGAGTCAACACCCAACGGTGAGTGGAGTTCCAAGCTATCTCTCAGGCAGAAAATAAAATTTAGGTTTCATAGCAGAAAATGTATTTAAACATAAAATTTGAAGAATTTGGAGGATAAGAGAGAATTTTTTTTTTTTTTTGCAATATGTTTTGCCTCTAAGGCAAATAGAGCAATAAACCTCCACTATCAAATAGCTTTTTGTTTGTCTGTTTTCACATTTCTTCACGGCTTTATTTTCCTGTGGTTATAGCAGCAATCTGAAATGAAAAGGTTATTACTTCCTATCTGGGACTCCGTAAAAGCTCGCAGATACCCCCCCCCCCGCCACTCTTCCTCCGGGGTTTCCTGCCTTCTTGCTATTATTACACAGTGCAACCCCATTGTTTTCTCTAGCGCTGCTTTATCCAGTTGCCGCCTTCATCAGAAATGTTATCATAATAATAGTATTTAATTTTATGGACTATTTCCTGCATGCTAGGTACTTTGCTGAGTATAGCATCCACACTGTCTTATTTAATGCCACTTTAGGAAGTGTTTACCTTATTGCACCATTTTTCCATTGTAAATGAGAGAGAGAGTGAGAAACAGCCCAGTGTCACATCGCCAGAAAGTAGAAGCTGGCCCATTCTATTAAATTTTTAATATTAAAAATCTCCTAAATCTATTTCTCCTTTTTTTTTTTTTGCCAATATTTGCTTTTGAGACTTCATTATTAAGTGTATGTGAGCTTAGTTATGTCTTCCTTGGGAAAATTGAAATGTTTGTGTTATATAATGACCCTCTTTAGTAATGGCTTCTGCCTCTAAGTCTCTTTTGCCTGATGATAATATTATTAGACCAGCTTTCTTTTATTATCTGTCTGGTGTGTGTGTATCTATTTGCAAAAAGTTTATACAGATATATCAGTTTATAACACGAGTAGATAGATATAATCGGTTCACAAAAAGAAAAATTGTTTTAACTGCCAAATTTCTCTAAATTCTTATCATTTGGATGTGTCTCCTGTAAATAGCAATTAGCTAGACGTATTTTTTAATCCAGCAGGAAAATATTTGTGTTTTCACCAGAATGTTTGGTCTATTCACATTCAGTGCTGCGGAGAAGAGTGCTAACTGCCCACAGCGTCACCTCTCCATTTCTTTCACCTACCCGGAGAAACTTCTCTCAAGCGCTTCGCTGAGTGGAGTATTAATATTTCCGGGCTTTCTTGCAGCTAAGTATGACCGAGCCGTGCAAAACGGCATGGACCAAAGGGACACAGGCACCTGGGTCCACCCTCAGAAAGGAAGCTCCTTGGCCTCTCGGGCTGACCCCGAAATGGTCACACCTGAGCAGGTCTGTTGGAGCCAGAGATGCAACCCCAGAGAAGAAGGTGCTAGAGCCGTGCACCAGCCTAGCCCCCTCTGCAGAGCAGGAAAAAGAGACACTTCCATTCTCTTCATTACAGAAGCGCGGCCTGCTCTTCCATCAAAGCATTTTGGATTGTTGATATATTCGCATTTATTTTCCTCTCTCGTACTGTGCTATTTTCCCCACTTGTACTGAATCTTTTGTGCTTTTCCTTTTTCTTGACATCTTCTGAACGTCTTGAGGGATTTTTTCCTCTGCCTCCATTTTTAAAATTTCTACCAAGTTGAATTTATAATCCCTGCACACTAGGTACTTTGCTAAGTGTATTAACCACATGTATCATGTTAATGCTTAGTGTTATTTAGTGGTTTCCATCAAAAAAATCGAAACTCAGTATCTTTTCCCTCCTCCCCTACAATACCAGGATCTAATAAAATACTGGATGTTGGATAGTGGTGGTGAAGTACCATCCAATACTATCACAGAGAAATAGTCTCCTTTTTCTTTTTAGATAAGGAAGTACATTTGTATCATCGCTTTTCCTGATTACGAGAATGATTCATGGTCATGCGAGGCGGTCAGAGTTCACATCCCAGCTGCACGAGTCGCTAGTTTTATGAACTTGAGAAAGCGCTTCCGTGCTGCCTGCCTCGTTTACAGAGCGGGGATCGTGGTGACACCGGCCCCGGGCAGTTTGGTGAGACTCCAGCTGAAAACGATCGTAAAACTTTCTGTGGAGCCTGGCACTTGGAAACCACAACCACACGAGGGGTGATCGATACAGAAAAACATAAATCAATGAACCTGCCAATAACCGCACACTGCGAGCTGGTTACTGTTAACGTAGGAGGCGCTTCTCTCTGGCTTCCCTGACCAGACCCCTCTCTCTAGCGTTTGTGTGTGTGTGTAGTTTCTCCTAAGAGAAATGGAATATACTATCTCACATAATATATTACCTCCTTTTATCAAGTGACCATATACTATGGATATCATCGGGTGGCAATAAATATAGACCTAGAATAGACGGTCGTTCTAATGGTTGCCCAGTGGCCCATCGCATAGCTGTAACAGGATTTATTTGACAAATTTCCTATCGATAGGTTTTAATGGTCTTTATTTCCTTTTTTCCCCCTTTCTATAATGACTATTGTCACTTTTTGTGAACTTGGCTACTGAGTTCCCTAAGATAAATCCCAAGAAGTGTAATTATACCATCGAATGGTCCACCTTGCTCAGGTGTTCAACCCGTACCTCCAAACTGCGTCCCAAAAACGTTGTACCAAACGATGCCTGAGTGTGCTCGGTTTTTCATGTCCTTTCAGTTTGGGCCAATTCGACGGACCAAAAAGTTCTCTTTGTTGTGATAATTCGTGTATTTTTGATTGCCAGTCTAAGCAGGCACAACGGGCAGCGTTTATAAAATGACACTGGCAGCTTCTGCACGCAGCGGGAGACGCGAGCCGTGGCAGCAGATGGCGGCTGGGACTCCACGGACCGTGGCCAAGGCTCTCTCTCCCGGCAACGCAGCACCGCGCGGAGCCCGGCTCAGATCCGCTCGCCAAAGGAGGGCAGAACCGCCTGGAAGAGACAGGCACAGAGAGCCCACCTGTGTCCCAGGACTCAGAGATAAGAAAACCTATTGAAGGTAGACGGGCCGTGGCAGGTAAAGGGACTGTGACCAAGATGTGACAACCCACATGTCACAGAGAAACTCGCCAGCAGGGACGGGCAGTTTGAGCCAAACCCAACACCAGAGCCCGGGCGCACGGGGCAGAGCTGGGGCCACCGGAGCACTGCGCTGAAGCCGGAACAGGCGTCCGAAGCAGCCGCCACAGCCCGGTGTCCCGCTTTAGGGAACATGCTCGAGCTCAGGATTAGGAACTGGAAGGTCGTGCCCTGGAGCCAGTGGGCGGCAAGGTCCCCGGCCAGGAGGGGAGCTCCAGCCCCAGAGGACAGCGCAGTCCGCTGAGCATCACGTGGCGGCCACGGGTGGACGTGGGCTCATCCGTCGTGGCTGTCCTTCCTCTCCCTGCCTGACGTGTGGACCATGCCAGCCCCCAGCGGCTGCGGATCACGAAGAGGCCGTCTTGAGAAAGACGCAGCCTGCCCTGGCTCTGCCCACGGGGAGCAGCGTGCAGGGCAGGGGGCGGCGGGGGGACACCAGTGGAACCTGCCAGTTGTACTGCTGGCCAGAGTTTCCCATGTTTGTTGACGTTTTGAAATGCCTTCTTTGAGAATTTCCTATTTATATCCTCTATCAACTATTTTCCCCCCCTGGGGGTGTTGTTCTTTTTTCTCAGGGACAAGGAAGGACTGTTCATGCAGGAGTGGAGTTGACCCTTCTCGTGTGTATCGTGAATCTCAGGGAAGGAAAAGAGCCCGAGGAAGCAAAAGCAAGAGTGAATCGGTGTTTAGCTTTAAGAGTTTCTTATTTACGCGCCGTTCTTACTAATGAAGTTTGTAATCCATTGATCAATAAAAAGCGTATGAGACTTTTTAGAAACCTCTTAAAGCACAAATAGATCCTTAAAGGGGACGAGTAACTCCCAGGATCTTCGGGACTAGGATGCGCGCTGGGCGCCGGGGCAGAGAGTGGGAGCGGACGGAAGGGTCTGGGACGAGTCCTGTCTCGTGCGACTTGGCGAAAGGGAGTGCCCTGAAGCAAACGGAATGTTTGTGGTCCAACTGTTCTCGAACATTCCAGCACACTGATCCCTGCTCGCTGCTGGAATGGAGACGACACACTGTTCAGAAAACAAATTGGCCTACTTGAGACACACACACACACTCACAAAAAGCCTTGAAACCACATTTCAAAAGAGCTAAAAGCCAAAAGGCTGATTTCAAACTGTGGCATCGATGCTTACTAGGAAGAAATCTCCGGAAAATTAATTGTACAGTCAAGTGAACTCGCGTGGGATACCAGCTTCGCGCCAGGACGTTGGGTCAGGACCAGGATGTTTGAATGTGATTGAGCAAATGATCCCCCTCCAGGAGGGGCAGAGGGACAGCAGACGTGTGAACAGACAGGCGTGGGTGAGTGTCGGGTGCGGGACCGTAACGACAGAGACAGAACACAGCGGGGTGGCGGACACAGAGGCTCTGAAGGCAGAATAAACAGGCTCCGGTTTTTAGCTATGTGACCTCAGGAAAGTTGCTTAGATTCTCTGTGCCTCGATTCCCCAGCTACAAAATGGAAATGATGACAGAACCCGTCCTGTGGTTTGACCTGAGGACTGCATGAGCTGACACAGGTCAGTGTTCAGATCGGTGCTTCACACGCCATAGGGACTCGGTAGGCATCAGCTGCCGTGAGGTTCATGCGTGGCCCCAAATCTCAGTCTCACCGTCTGTGAAATGGGGATAACGACCCCCCCCCCGCCGCCTGCCTCGATGGACGACCAGGATGCTCAAGTGAGAACGTGAGAGTCAACACTTCAAACCGTTACAAAGACTGTCCCAAGGCGAGACGGAGTTGAACACGTAAAGCTCCGTGCAAAGTATCGCCGCCGCCTAAAACTGTCTGCGTTTCTGAATTGCACGACCAGCGCCATGCTCCTTAATTCTTCACACGGGTTCATGTTGTGCTTTTGCAGGTACTCATCGGTAATGAGGCCCAAACTGCTGCTCGTCATCCACAAGCGGGTCGCTACTTTCCACGTCACGCATCTCATTAAGCAGAAGCCAGTAACGGATAAAAACCCAGGCCACGTGAGACGCTCAGCAGAGCCCTCCCTCTTCACTTCTCGAAGGTGCAGAACCCCCGCGGACACGCCTGCCCCCGGGCTCAAGGCAGCTGGCGGGCCCCACGCGTCCCGTGGACAGGGTTGGGGCCGCGATGATGGATTTTCCCATCACAGGGACAAGGGCAGGCGCAAAGCCGTGGCAGCCAAACCGAGGATGACGCAGCAGGACCGAGTCTGCTGAACCTCATCAGCCGCAATCACGTCCTCGCTCGTGACCAGCTCAGCCGACTCCACAGAGAGGTCACCGGGAGCCTGAAATCCAACCACGTGAACAGACGGCCTGCCACGGAGCCCGGGCACCTGCACAGACGCGGCCGGTCTTTCCTCGCTCTCAGACGTCCGGCCCTTCCATCCTCCCGCTGCAAACCACGTAGCAGACTCGCCTCGGCGCGTGAGTATGGAGAACGCTGGGGCTTGGATGTGGAGGTGGTTTGTTTCCGAAGCTACACTGGTGTTTTTCCGGGAAACTTTATTAAATTGTGGAAAATAGGGGAAAGCAGCATGAACATGCAGGTTTTATGCAACTCCTTCAAAGATGCCCTGGACAGAATGTAGCTCCCACTCTGTGAAAATGGGATTATAGCTCATTTTACTCTGTTAATGCCATTTGAGATGTTACTAGTCATTAGTAAATAAAATAAGACTCTCCATGCATCTCTATAGAGCTAAGTTGCCAATGTTCTAGTAATTGGGTCTTGGCACGTAACATACGGGAAGAAAGAACGCTCCTCTGTCTTTGCAGTGCGTGACCCCGGTCTCTCCCTGGGACTTTCTGACGCTGACTGGTAGATACTGTCCTGGGGTGAAACTTGCCGCTCAGCCTGGTGCTGACTGGTTTCTAAAATCCTTACTATTATGATAATATGTCACGTTATTTCCACACCGACAAAACCTCTAAACAAGGTTGTAAAATTAATGTGTTCGTTTTCAGGCTTTTGGGTCTCTCCATTGCATTTGGACTGTTTCAGGTTACTGAGAATGTTAGTCAATGACTAGTACAATATTAAACCAGACATTTAAGGAAGATCCCTTTTTTTGGTTTGGTTTTTGGTCATAGTTTTTGCTTCCTTTTTTTTTTTTTTTTGGTCACCACCTCTATCACTGATGCTGAAAAGACAAAACACCACGGAGCCAGCCTTCTAAGAGCTCTCCATCCGGGTGGGGTCGTGGGGTCGCCATTCATGAAACAGTCCGAGAGGTAACGGATAACCCTGGGCTTCGTGGTGATGGGGCGGAAGGATCGAGAACTCAAAGAGGAATGTCAGTGACACTGACGTCAGTCTCAGGGGGACCTTCTCAGCTGTGGCGCTTAAGCTGACCAGGTGTTCCGGATGGGAGCAGGAGGCAGGAAGGCGTACAGCAAGTAAGGACTCCTGGGCCAAGGTCAGGTGAGTCCAGGGATAATTTGGATTGGCTTGTGGCGTGGTGGGAGGAGTCTGATCCCCAGAAGAGCAGGGTCATCTCCTGCAGGACAGGGAGAGGCTGGTGCAGAGTCGGGATTTGACGTGGACCGTTACTCCGGGTTACGGGGACTGTGTGAGCAAGCGGACGCGTGGAAATCCCTGGCTGTGGCGCGCAGAGTGAACAGCGATGGAGAATCAAGGTCAGGTCGTTCATCTGGGAGGCTGTTGCAATGATTTGGGGGTGGCAGTTACATACGCTACCTAAAAGACACACCCAGAAAAAATGTGAGGGGAAATAGCAGAACTTACTGGTCTGAGTAACAGTAAGGATGTTATCTTTTCCTGGAGTATGTGGTTTCGATGCTTTCTACACAAACGCGTGATCTGCGGGCATTTAAGCCTGCTGAACCGAAAGAAAACAGGGGGCGGAGAGCAATGGGCCCTGCGTGCCGCCTCCTGCAACAACCCTCCTCAGCAGAGGCTCCTCCACGCCTGCCACGCCGCCAGTATCTCACGGCGCGGGTTGCAGCTGCCAACGGGAACAGCTCAGTCCTTATTCTCATGGGCACAGAGTCCCAAATATCCCTTTACAGACAAGCTCTTTTAAAGGTTTTCCCTTTACAGTGATCTTCCCAGCTATGAAAGCAACTTGAAATTAGGTGAATCTTTTTCTTCCTACTTTTTATAGCACAGAATAGACAGTAAGTACTTATCAGAACCTCGTTCACGCATATATCTAAAATGACATTTTTTTTTTTTTGAGACAGAGTCTCACTCTGTTGCCCGGGCTAGAGCGAGTGCTGTGGCATCAGCCTAGCTCACAGCAACCTCAAACTCCTGAGCTCAAGCGATCCTCCTGCCTCAGCCTCCCTAGTAGCTGGGACTACAGGCATGCGCCACCATGCCCGGCTAATTTTTTCTATATGTTTTTAGTTGGCCAATTAATTTCTTTCTATTTATAGTAGAGACGAGGTCTCGCTCTTGCTCAGGCTGGTTTCGAACTCCTGACCTTGAGCTATCCGCCGGCCTCGGCCTCCCAGAGTGCTGGGATTACAGGCGTGAGCCAGCGCGCCCGGCCCTAAAATGACATCTTAATGAAAATAATAAGTCAATTTTTTTTTCATGCTTCAAAGCCTTTTAGATTTGGCACAGTCTGGGGGCCTTATAACGTGTTCACCTGGCCGAGCCAATTCTCGGGATGCAAGCTAACGGGGCATTTTCTAGAAAGGCTGAGCTGACGCCTCCCACTTCCTGGGAGGGTGCAGGTTACTCTCGTAAACCTGATGGTGGAACATTCTCAGAGGGCCTTGCGAGGAAGAAGAGATAATTAACAGAGTACATTATCCCGAATATAAATTACCCACCGCCACGCCTCCCTTAGTTGCAATGGAGGAGTGAAAGGACAGAGACTAGTTTCCTTGGAACTAGGACAGAGACTAGTTTCCTTGGAACTCTGGTTTTCTGGCTCTTCTTGTTTGGTAAATTTCAAGTTGGAGGCTCCTAACCTGGCAGCTCTCCCTGTGAATTCCCAATCTGGTGAGCTCTTATATAAGTGTTTGTAGGAGCAAGTCCAGATACCTTAGCAAAACACTGCACTCCCATTTCTTTTTTCTTAAAAAACAAAAAGTACAAAACAGTCTGAAATGTAGTAAAAAAAGATCTGCAGAGAAGATGTTTAGATTTAAACTTTCATCCAATTATGAGCCTGCTTCTTTGGATGGTACAGAATGGAAGGATGGAAATATAAGAGAAAGAAATGATCTTTTCCCGAGTCAAAATATTTACTAATGATTTTGAAAACCTTTATTTTTGAATCTGTCATGGGAGTTCAATTTTACATTAATGGCAACTTTCCAAAGGGACATGCATTAAAAAACAAAAGATGTATGGTAGAAATAATAGTGATTTTTAAATTTTTTTTTTCTTCCGAAAATTTTATTGGGGGAAAACTACAAAGCATTTACAGTACAATGTTTACAGTCACAATTTGTAGTGAGCTGATTTCCCAAAATATATTACCACTCACATTGACTTATCTTGTTACATTCAAAAACCTACTCTGTCAAAGTAGTCCATAGAGAACATACATAGTGTTCCAACTGTATCTACGTACAACCAACACTCCATTTTACGTGTACAATTAAATGATTTTCAGTGAATTTACCGAGGTGTACAGTTAATCACATGAATCAGTTTTTGAGGAATTCCTTTCCCCTATTGAGACCCCTAATTCCGCTCCCCAACTACTTTTCAAGCATATCCCACCCCTCCACGGTGTCC